>JALPQI010001934.1:0-135779 GCA_025490895.1 Thaumatotibia leucotreta
AGTTTGTGCAGTGCCTAAAATCTATCTAAAATATGAGTTTTTCATCATTAATTTGTAATGTTCTGCCTGCTCTTCTTGTGAATGCAGGTAGGGATGAGCTATCAATGTTATATTAGTTATAATTATAAAAACTATGTGCTTACTGGTGACAACTGGAATACGTGTGTGGCGCTCAGTAATAAAGGATATTTTATGAGTTCTGTGTATGCTAGGCCTCTTAGTCGTAGAAAAAGTATAGTATGCAACGTTGTATTACTAGTTCAAAAAATGCTCGCGACGTCCTTAATTGCGATACTCGCCCTTCGGGCTCGTATCGCAACTCACGCCGCTCGCACTTTTTGACCCTCCTAATACCACTATTGCATAAAATACTATTTTAATGCTTTCATTATTTACAAATAATTTGTGATATCACTTTGGTATTATAATTACCTTTTGGTGTAAGAGTTCCAAATTTTGCTTAACCATACTACTTACTTCATACTTTTAAAAGCTTTACCATAGTTATTAGGTACATGTGGCAGCTGGCTGCCTACTTTACATGGACCCTTTCTTTACTAAAGCTTTTCCGTGGTTATAACCGCTATCTTCTACATTGCATACTAATTGAGGTGTGTAGCTAGTGAAATAGGACAGATAGAAAACTTGGCCTTGAGCAGCCGTTGTGCGAAAGAGCCGTTGTGCGTGCAGTTTCTTAGCAACCGTTGTCTGTGACAAGGCCCGAACTGGGCTCCACAGACAACTACTTTTCGCCATTTTTGTCGTCACTGACAGCGTTAGCACACCTCCGCCGCGGAACTGAAGTAGCGAAACCGCTGACATTTCGCTACAGTTTGTCCGTTGTGAGACGAGCGGAACAATAGCGAAACTGCCTGTTCTAGCGCGTTGAACTGACGATGCATATATCTCTCTCTCGCGGAACATCGGCGATCTGCTCCGACGTCGCGCATACCTCCGCGACTTTTCCGCCACTTTTTGAAGTTTCGCGTTTGTTTCGCAAGCGAGTTGTGGCTGTCGACAGATTTCTCATGGCGGAACAGTGAAAAATTGTAGAATTAGATATTGAATTCACCGAAAAACTAATACAAGAGGTCAGAAACAGACCTTTAAATGCCGATTTCTAAGAATGAACTTTTGATCAATCTTTAAATGTCAAAAGTTAATTCTTCAAAATCGGCAACTATATAATATACTAACTTAGTTATAAGGACTATAAAAACCCTAAAATTCGTAATTTGCTTTGTAATGTCCGGCTTTAACGGGTTGTATAGTTCTTCAAAACTTTGTGCCCTCATTCTGAAATATATTATGTATAAAAATGATCTTCATGTGACTCAAATTCTTCACATAATTGGTTTTCGCCTAACTATTTCATCTTCTTATTATAATCTCGTGCACCCAGATTCTACGTCTTTTAATGTTAATGCCATTTCTTCTTCTTCGGATTCTGAAAGCGACGACATTTGGTTTCTATGCAGGAGTAATACTAACGATCGCGTAGGAATGTTTCGCCGCGAAACTAGAGTACGATTCCGCGGCATGTGTAGTAACGTTTCGCCGCGAAACTTGTGTTGCGGTTTCGCTTTCTCGTTTCCGCAGCGGAGGTGTGCTAAAGCCCTTACGAGGGGGTAACTTACTGTCTATATCTTACTCGGGCCAATATATTTGTCCGATGTAATGGTATTTCAGTTATCAAAAAAATGAAGAATTTAAAATATATATATATATTTTTGTTACCTGTTGTATCAAATTCCATTGTATCAGACTTTACTATTTTTTGGAGGTATAGGTATACAGATACAGTACGTTTGTGCGAACTGTTTTCAAAATGCATTTACTGGAATTCCATTTGCGGGTTTCGCATGTCTGATTTTAGTAAAAAAACATAAATATCGTTGTATCGATTCGTACCTATGCCAGTTTGCGGTAAAATATAAACCCTTTGTTGCCTACTTCTGAAAGAAATTTTCAGTATTAAAGTACAGCATTCAATTTACTAGAAATACTTATTTACTCATACATTTTGGAATTAAGTAGGTACTTACTGTGAGAGTAGCAAAATACAATACTAAAATAGTAGATCAAATTATGTCTAACTATTTCAATTAAGTTGAAATTCAATCAAATTGTTACTAGTGCCTACGTACGATGATAGGTGTTTGATTTAATTTAAATGCTTAATACCTATACAGGGTGTAAGTCTAATACGGGCGAAGCTCTTAACGGGTGTTAGTTTACGACATAATAAGTACATTCAAATAACTTTTAATTAAAATAAGAGCAACAAAATTTTCCATACAAAATAATTCGGCGCGCAATGTAGAGCAACATACGCGAGTTAAACACTCATTGACAGCTAATTTCAAAAGCAGATGACATAACTGCCATATCAACAATAACAAATGTTCGTACCTACATTGCTGCTCCGGTAATCTTAAAAAAATTCTGTGAGGTCATAATTAAGAAAAATTTTGAAAAAACCTTGTAATTCATGATCACACTAATGAATCCCATGCCTGGTTTAATTGATCGCCCGTATTAGATTTACACACTGTATAAGTAGGCTATACAGGGTGAAACATGAGTCGTGAACAATAATACGTTTTTCTAACTCTATAAACAACTAACAGTTGAATGTCCCACAAGTTACTTAGAAATATTCATGTTTTTTTGTATTTTTTGTGCCTTTTTCTAATTTTTAAGGTATTTTTCAAAAATGATAACGGCTATTTAAGCTGTTTAAAACGATAAATCTAATAAATATCATTTAATTTTACACAAAATTACAAAATTGCCGTTATTACTTTGAAGAGGTAATTTAAATTATTTCATTAATTTGTCTTAAAAATCCTTTTGGATATCCTAAAGCCAAAAAATAAACCCAAATAAATACGAAAAGTAAATAAATAACTTATCAATTTTGGGGCATTTAATTGTTAGTTGTTTGTAGAGTTAGAAAAAGGTATTACTGTTCACGACTCATATTTTAGCCTGTACAGGCATTAAGCATTTGAAGCAATAACGTAAGAAAACCTCTCCTCCACCAGGCTTACGAATAAAAAAATATTCTTCTCCCCCCTCCTTCCTCTAAACATTTTTATAATGATTATTTTTTCCCGTGCAGTTCCGCTGTGGATTTCCTTGCCGTTGGGTGTTAGATGTGCAGAAACTGCAAAGCTTTAAAATCCTACTAAAAAATCATTATATACCTCCTTTATATTGCCATTGTGACTACTGTGTGCAAATTTTTTTACTGATATGTTTGCAGAAGTTTGATCGTTGATTACACTTTATTTATTTTTGCCTAGTTGTATGTGTACTGTACATTTTACACCATGTTTCGATACAGTAATGCTGTATTAAAACTATCTCTCCGTACAAACTGGAATAATTAAGGTTCAAATCAGAAAAATGTAGTTTAATGTGATCAACTGTCCATTTCCTCAAAAGAGCTTCGTACAAATACAATTATTTCTTCAATGCTATGCTGAAATTGCTATAAAAGTTACAATGTTTGTAACATGTATCTAGGTAATTTTGCCCTAGAAAATATTTCACGTCAACAGTACATTAAATAGGTACATTCCACTCAAGACATACGCGCGTGTCATTATTCGTATGTTTTCACAAGACATGCAAAAACCAGTGTCATTAGGAAAGTCGTTATTCGCAGGCGAATAGTGGTTCTAATTGTGGCAGAAGAGCGCAACCGAGAGCGTAGCCAAGTATGCTAATATTTCTAAATCCTCCAAACATTGCCCCAAAGCTTAACACTCGGTCAAAGAATACGGGTTGGGTAAAAAATTTAATAGAAACTACTGTAAACGCACTGATTACAATTTTTTTTATGTTTATAGGATAAGTGGAATCCAGTTTAATATCCAATTGTAGTTATTGGAATTTTCCTGATTTTTCATCGAATCCAATAAACGTGGAATTTTATTGTCAGATAACTCCGTGGATATCCAAATAGAAAGTCATGATTAAATCGCCTCTTTTTCCATACATTTTGTCAGTTTTGGAAACTCTCATTCTAAAATTTTGCTTACACAAATCAATCTAACGACCATTTTTTTATGATTAATTAAGGAAAATTACAATATAATCTGATTACAAAAATAATTCCACCTCTCCTGTAAATAATTGAAAACTCTCTTAGAAATCAGCCCGTTTGCAGTATTTTCTATGAAAAAATACATCTAATCCGTATTATTTGACCGCGGGTGTACCTATATATAATAAGCATTTAAATTAAAGATCATTTCTTGATTTGAAATTGCGACAAACTCTTGTATTCACAGTACTTTCGCGTCTTACAATTTGCATTCGCCTTGAGTTTATAATATATTCCAGAACTTTGAGAAATCGTAGCAGTATCGATATACCTACACGATTTATAAATGACAAGAGTGTACAAGTACATAAGTAAAACAACCTCCTAAATGCGTCGTGTCGTGACGTATAGTTAATAGAAGAGTACTACGTTCAACAGTGGACTGAGAGAAGCGGATGACGTGACGTAAAACAACTTATCTATTGACATGCTTCATGTAACTGTGGCTACATGGCATCTTACTTTTCATTGCAATAGAGTATATTGAAAAAGCAAAGCATGTGTGTAGGTATGACTGGTATGAGTAATGTGGGATGGAGGTACGGTAATGATCATATTTCGTATTTTTTTTAAATAACTTCTACCTTACCTTACAATCACAAAAAAACATTAAAGTACTCACAGTAACCCATTTCATTAATTGATATACATACATAGGTATATCAAATGAAATGGTAATCACATGATAAATCACTTTTTTACTTAATTTTCCAATTTACCCCCAAAAGTAGCCTTCATATTTAAAATTCATTTATTTATGTTCCACGTCCATCGCTGGGTCTCCAGCTAACTTACGTCTGCCAATTGTCAACTCAATCGATCCAATAGTTTCGGAGCAAATTGGCGGTAGGTAATAGAGAAACAGATAGACAGACAGATACGCGAGTGATTCTATAAGGGTTCCGTTTCTTTCCTATTGATGTACGTAACCCTAGGATATTTAGAGAAGAATTAGTTTTTGTGTACAGTAATCGACTGATTATGTTTGCAATCTATCAAAAGTGAAAAAATCGCCAGGCCCGTGTAAGGGTTAACTAAAGCAGTATAAAAATCCTCCTAAGAGGAAAGTCATTATCATTACCTATCTGAAATGGAGTAGAGGGCCTAATTGCGGTAAAACTCGGGCACTATAAGTAGCAGTCGGGGTAATCTCCGACAGCGTTACCCCTGTAATCCGCAGAGCTAACTGGGAGTGATTTGTGAAACCCGAGCGGGTCGCGACGCCCAGGTAATCGTGCGATTTGCATAATGCTGACTGGCTGTGTCAAATCTTACTGTTTTCTTTGCAAGCATTAGGTAAAACGGCATTGTTTTATAATATTTTGTAGTGCTGATTAGTCGAGCGGTGTTGGCATATTTCGAATAAAAAAACGTTTAAATATTAGATGTCCTATACCAAAGAAAAAATACCGAAGTTTACCAACGCTGGAGGTATGATTTGAACCCACGTTCTCACCTTTCGCGGCTGATGCCTAAACCACTGGGCCACTCCAGCTTAGCAGTCATCGCCGGTGAATTATGAACATTTATTTTGTTCATAATATTAACTAAAATATACTTAAACTTCGAAATGTTTTTGTTGGTAATCAGTTTTTACACGTTTTTTAGGTCAACGCTATATAGGTACGTTGTGAAATTTTATATTGTTCTTCTAAAATACTGCACTATCTGCGCTAAAGCTTTGTTTGGGCCAAAGAATAGCGCAGAAAGCTATTGGCTTTAAGCTGCAATTAGTCTTACCGCGGCTTTTACTACCATACATATGGTACCTATTACTCGTATATTTTACGAGAATTTTCTAGACTATTTCTTTGCCGTTCTCTAGTAAATATTTATTTGTAAAATTGGGTAGTTATATTAGAATTCTACAAGGTATCCACGAGGATTGCGAGAGATTTCCCGAGCACACATATTTGATTTGGTATATGTGTGTCATTTGAATTTTAGTACAGTCATGTGAATTAAACGTATTCAGTGACTAAATATGTGTACGCAATCACATACATTTTGAACAGAAATGCCGAATTATATAAATCGAACTTATGTTTAGAGATAATGATTTTAGAAAAATCGTTATCATAAGTTTTGTATAGGTTAAATTGTTTTGTACGAAATATTACAATTAACGAATGACGAATGTTTAGTAGCTCCTGTTTAATACTAAGTGAAATACATATGATTAAATTATGTTAATTTTCTAAGTTAATAAACTATACCTACTGTAATGGCAACATATCCCATAGGTTAATTATTATTTCTAGAGATATGTCTTCTTACTTATGACAATGGAACACACCAAATGATGGACACACTTTCTAAAACATAACGTAATAAAATAACATTGCATTTCTTTATCTTATGAAAGACAATGCGCATTTCTAAGGAACAAACCCATTAAGACCCTGTCTATTTTTTTAGACGGAATAAACTTTTGCGCTTTTGAAGTTCACAGAATCGCCCAGGACCACTTAAACATGTGGAAACGATTACAACCAAAGACGCTTGACTACAAGGCACAATAACAACATCGTAGCGTCAGACAAGGAAAGCGCCACATGCTGCCAAAGGTGTGACAGAGAGGCTAAATCAACCCCAGATACCTATCTACGTGACGCTCGCCGCCCCGCCATTTTTGCAACTAAAAGATCTACGATGCGTTTGCGCAGTTTTCGAAAGTCAAATCCTTATATCAATGTTTATAAAGTCGGAAATAGATATAAGTAGCGATAAGATAATATTGTAAAGGTTTTCCTTAGGGAAATGTGTAGTGTATGGAGGGCACTTCGATTACAGCCGGGAAGAATGCGGGTCGCGCAGTTCTGTAACAGTTTCGATATTTTTGGAATATTATTAGATTAATTATCTAAATCGTACATTAGAATCAGTGGTTGCCGATCCAGTATTCACAGCTAAGTGTTTTATTACCAATTGTGTCGTGTGCATTCTAAATAATATATGTAAATCATATTTCATTAATGAAATTGGTTTAAATAATATAGGTACTATAAGGTACTTTGTAAATAATTGGTTACATTAATATTGACCACTTTCTATGATAATAACTGAGTACACACGACATACCTTTTATGATTGTTTTGATTGTCCTTGTGTGATATTTGTGTATAGAATTATAATATTGTGTTGGGTTCGATTCCCGATATTTAAATACCTAAGACTTGAGTAAGTGATTATGACATTGTTGTACTTTTAAGTCATGATCGAAGATTGTACGTCACAGTGTAGATCAGTAATGTCTTACTGATCCATTTATGTGTTGTTCTATAACCACTGTGTATAATTTAACATTGTAATTATCAGATTATGACTGATCTTAATCATGATAATATTTAAACGAGTTCGATCCTCGTTCAATTGATATTAGCCAAAGAACCTTATATTGGATTGTTTTACAAACAGGGGGTTCGAATCCCTATTTACTGATATTTCTGAGAACAGGCTAACATATTGTGGACACTTAATGTTGATGTCAATTTAATATATAACAGACTTATTTCTGTGTGTATGGAGTCCTTAAATATAATTGAATTTTCTGAGTGTTATACTATACATTATTGTCTTGGAATTTTCATTCAAGAGGTTGTATTTGTAATTAATGTTACGGTGTAATGTAATAATTATTATTATTTACTTAGCATAAATAATACTTGCTTTTGCCGGGTTTTTCTGGGTTTCCCTGGTTTTAGCATTACATATTGAATTATGTTCCCAGAAAAGGAAGGTGTTTAGGTACTTTTGCTTTGTGTAAATTAAAAGACGTAGTTATATTTGGTATGATAGTAATTGTTAATTTTCGTAATAGTCTAGCATTGATAATAAGGTTAAGATTTTGTTTTGTATTTAAAACTTAATAGATCGAATAGGAACACACCTTTCCTTACTAATTTGCGATAATATATTTCAATTTTATAAATCGCCATGTGACTTATCAATCAATACCCCTACTTACCTCAGACCTTACTTATTGCCTAAGAAATTATTTTCACAACTATTTCGTTCCCTTAAGAAATAAAGTCGAGCCAGAATTAAATACACGCCAGATACCATTACACTACAAATAAAGGTTGCTTAGAGCTACTGTTAAAAACTATAATTCATAATTTCCTGAACGAAGGAGACAGAACTGAGAGAAACATCATAATATATCAGAATATTCTTTTAAGTTCGAATGACATCCTACATTTTGTTAATCGAAAAAGTTAGTTATTTAAACAACAAAGGTGATGTTACATGCAGCGAATACCTACATTAATTGAAATTCCAAAGGCATACTGATTTTACAAAAAAGTATACTTCGGTAGGTATCTATTATTTCTTCGATGCATAATGCATACAGATTACTTTTCTATGCAATATAGGTACTGTCAACTGCCTTATGTTTTCTTTCCATTTTAAGGAAAAGTTAGCCAAAGCGATCCGGGAACTAAAATAATAGACATATAAAAGCTTAGCGTGTTATATCTGGAACCTTCTGAGAAAATGGAAGTCGAGCGCTTAATTTAAATTTATTATTTCTGTTTCGCTGGTCCGACACCAACTCCATTAAAAGACTTTTCGGGTAAATTTCGTACGAACATAAAACAGTAATCGTAGGTACTTCTGTATAAAAAGTTATTTCAGATAAGACGGGACTTTACAAGGTGAACAAAGTTTCTCACCTTTGATGTTACGTTTTTAAAATCTATCAAAATCAGAAACAGCTCGCTTGAAGAATTCCTTTGACTTGAGTCAAGTTTTTCAGTCCTTATTTTTGCAACCGACTCTTTTATCGCAAATTACGACATGACAACTACATCGATTCGGCGCCGCCGAGAGAGGTAAACTTCGATAAACACTTAATCTCCATTAACACAAATTGAGTGGGATACCATGGTGGCGAGAACGACAAAATTCTGAATAATGGATGAGAACGGAGGGTCTCCTGTGACCTTTAGCCTTATTTTGGTAGTGGAGTGTCCGAGGTTGCTAACTAACCACGCGACCCATTAGGGTTGTCATTTCCGACGTTCCAATAATTTTAGAATTGTTGATCAAACCAGTTTTTGAAATACGAACTATATGACACTTACGTAAGATTGTAATTTAATTGAATAGTTATCTCGACTTATCGGGTTTCACCAGGCAACCCTCGTGCGTATTTGAACGCACATAGTAAATGAAAATACTCTCTAGAGCTATTTTATTAGAAGAGCATTCGCTGTTCTATCCCCCACTCTACGAAATCAACGAATCACGTTTCGTGTAACGATCGAATTTCGTAGAGTAGGGGGATAGAACAGCGAATGCTCTTTTGTTCTGCAAGCACCTTGCTTAAAATTATTCACTGGAACTCTATGTGGAAACTTTACAGCGTTGTAAAGTTGTAACATGAGGTAAATTTCATTTTAAAATTTTGACGATTGACAGTGTATCACAATTAGAAATGTTGGTGGGATAAGCCTACCTGAATAAGTGTACCTATTTCAATTAATTTGAATTATTTTGTCATTCACAGTTATCGTTATTACAACACCAATGTCTGCTTACTACTTTACTATATCGATTAGTGTTTTATTTGACAAAGCATTCAGGTACCTACATATAAAGACATACATATATTAGTTTTTCTATTACATAATTCATAAAATGTACAGGATTCGATATACTACATTCTATATAGATACTTAGCGTAATTGTTACTTCTCGTCTTCAATATTATCTTACTCGTTAATACAAAAGCTGTCAAAACATATCCTTTGAAGCCGAGCAAAGCTTTGAACGTCCATTGCTAATTATGGGATGCGACCACGAGACAGATCCCACCCACCAACAATGCTCTACCATAAATATGCGGCAAGCATGACCGATACCTACGGAAACTCACTCAAAATTAATCTCGCTTAATGATAGAGCAAACCTTGACTATTCGTCGATATGTTGTTCGTTGTCGATATTTTGCCTTAGCTTAGTTACCTGGTAAAGTTATTGACTCAACATCATCGTTATCTCCGCACTGAAAATCGTACCGGAAGGCGCAGCGTGGACTGATTATCTAGTGAAGGTCGGAGGAATCCGCTGGATGCCGATGGCTCAGGACCGATAATGAGGGTTTTCGATCATTTTTCTGCCACCAGGCGGCGCTTCGTACGCACCTGGTCTCGACAGCTGTCAGATTCATACTATTCATAGGCACCTGGGCCTAAAATATTGAAATTCTATTTTATTTGGAAGAGAATTGATTTTGTAATGGATTACGACTAATACACGGTCGTCGAACTGAAGACGGAGCTATAAAACAGGCGCGCAAAGTCACTGGTATTCAAAATAATTACTTCAACTTTGTTAATTTCATGGGAATTGACTTGGAACTATTTTTTTTATTTATTTTTGAAAACAATATTCCTAAAGTAATGGTTTTCAGAATAAATAAACCTATAAATATATAGAAAATTAAATGCGCGTATTTATTTTGACAATTCGTCAAAACCCCCGCTCAGTGCTGCCATCTCACCTCCCCATAGCGGCAGAAAAAGTATCAAAAACCCTCATTATGGCAATCTTTTGGAGGCTCATATCAGTGAGTGTCTTTCGAAGTTTCGATTGATATGATGATAATGGTAATGGTGGTCATCATCGTCTCCTAAGCATTGCTCTAAGCAATAACGTGATAAGTAAACAGTTGTACCTATGTTATACAAGAAATGTTCCAGATGTGTATCAACGAATAACTACCAATCATCGAATTACCAACATTAGGCCTACATTTTTAAAATATTAAATATACAACGTTAGGTACTATTTTTGAAAGTTGTGTCTTGTATTGAAAATCATAATAAATATGGAATAACTATTTGTAAATCCATAACACAATAAAATTAATACATTACAGCCTTGAATAGCAGCCTGAGATTTGATATACCTACGCAATTTTTTCAAAGTGATAACAATTTTAGGGTCATTGGAGTAAGAGGAAACGGTTTTCTGAATAGGCACCACCAAAAATGCTCTTTTGCAGTAGCTGGTAGCATCCGTTCACTCCATTCAAAAACCTTTTCATTTTATCCCAACGCACCTTAGGTGTATTGATAGACATACGAACGATATACCATCACTCCAAATTTAATTATTAGTAATATAATATAAAATAGCTCGTAGGTTCAGTAGGTAAGGCCGCAATAAACGATATTAATGGTACATTATTGTTGATATTTGATAAGCCGTCAGCCGCAGAGTCACCGTCAAGGTCCATCAATGAATAGATTATTATACACACACTGGCAATGAAAACGGGTCAGGTGGTTTTTTTCATAGAAAATAATGCAAACATGGAGATTTAAAATATTTTTTAAAAATATTTATAGGGTAGGTAAAATCTATTTTTAAATCAGGTTGTATTGGAATTTTCCTAATTTTATAAATAAACCCAAAAAAAAAACTTTAAGATTGTCGTAAGATCGATTTGGATAGACAAAAATGTAGACCGTTTAAGAAAACCACCTAAAATGTATGGTAAATCGAGTTTTTTAATCATCAGTTGCTATTTTTATATATACGGAGTCATCTGATGATAAAGTTCCGTGTTTTTCGGATCGAGTGAAAACTTCAGGGAAATTCCAATACAATCTGATGTTAAAAACGGTTCAACTTGTATTATAAATATTTATTTTAAATATTTGTAATCAGCATGTTTCCAGTATTTTGTATGAAGAAATCCACCTGACCCGTATTTATTGACCGCGAGTGTAGGTGTGGTGTCATTAAAAATACTTATGGCTTTCGATGGATTGTGATTATAAGTTCATTCGTTGATTGTATTGGTTAGATAAAGATAAGATATGCAAATATCGAAATATAATGAAATATGTTTCGTAGTTTAGCTCATTTTCGACGTTGATGGATCGAATTAGTAGTTTCGGAGAAAGACTACGAGTAGATTTAGAACTGAAATCATTCGCTGACAGTGAAAAAATTAAGCGTTGTTAACCATACAAGCACCCCGCCTGTCGACCTAGTGTCACCGAAAGCATCAAACTGTCCAAAAACTTTTTAAAGATAAATCTAAAAGATGGGGTATAATGCAAGCTAATCGCAAATTGGATTTTGAAAATATTCGATTTAGCCGTTTCACAGTTTTTAACCCTTAACCACCTACGTGGGGTCTCACAGACACTGGATTATTCAAAATTGACAATAACTGAACGCAAGTACATCGCTCACGCCTCTGTGACCTTGTACCTTTGCCCGGGCCCTCCGCACTGCCGGCCATGCTGTCGACTCGTTCAGAGTTCAGACGTGCACTCATTTGGATTTGGTGAGTAATAAACTAGCATCGGCGGTCTGTGAGACCGCATGTAGGTGGTTGCGATACATTTGTAAGTGTCTCAGTGACCGCACGTAGGTGGTTGTGTTATTTAAATTTCATAATAATTGTTACTATTATAGTTTGACACATTTTGAAAAAAGGTTCAAATTTATGAAGAAACTGGACGAAAAATTAGCGAGACCCTATTTAGAGCGTCGTGCAAATAATCAACGTCTTCCGCGGGACTAGAAAATTGCTTTGAATTTCAATGTTCGAACAAATTGTGTGTCGCCGGCGGACAAAAATGGTTATTTTAAAAGCATGTAATTTTATAAAAATAACTTATTTGTAACCATATTAGATAGTTTAATAGCATTTTTGATTATTCAATTTTATTTTTTTATAATGAAAAGTTGTATATAACGTTCTTTAATTTTGTGATCTCATATCCTGAAGGATACTTAGTTTTGTAATCGAAAATACAACGAGTTAATAAATATGTTAAGATTGAAATACAAAATGTTGAATATTTATGTATTCTTGTTGATTAATAAATGCCTGAAACAATTTAAAGTGTATTTAATATATTTAAACCCCTTTCAGTCACGCCAAAGTAAATAAATCAGGTCCCATAAGAAGGAGCGGTCTCCATGACCGCACGTAGGTGGTTGTGTGATGCAAACAGGACGTAGGTAGTCAAGGGTTAATTCATTTTGTCCTACATTGTAGAACAATGCAACAAACTTAAAATTAAGCATCTGAGAATTGCTTGTTTCTTACTAACTGAATTATTTTTAGTCAAAAAGCGTGACATATTTCGAAGAGTTTAGGACGTCCATTCCTTCAATCCTTGGCGTTCCAATAGTAGTGCGTCGAAAGTCGTCAACAGATATCAGATCTGTGTCTTAATGGTGGTTTGCCTCTTGATTGCTTAAATGTGATTTATGTGATGAATGCTTAAATCAGTAAGTACATTTGCTAGTTTAGCTTACATATTTATAATATACACTTTATAGTTAGTTGGTGTCTCTGTGTCATATTATTATTTCTGTGTTGTATTAGTGTTCGATCCTAGGGCCGGGTCATTTTTGTCCAAAGGCTGAGTTTGGCGCTGCAAGGGGAAAGGTCGCCAGCATTTTGGGGAATTTTCCGGAGACAGGGACTCCAGGGGGGTTTGCTACATTTTATGTTTGTATTGGAGTAATTTTAGTATTAGTTAGTTTTGGTTTTGTAGTTAAAATTTTGATATACCTATATAAGGTAGAAGTAGGTACCAGTGCGTAACATGTTAACAGAAAATATTTATTTGAATCACGATATTATGTTCATTTCAAAATCTACCTACAGTATTTTCATGTGTTTTAGGAAATGAGTTTGTTAATCTTAATCAATCCGATTGTACAAGTAAGAGTAACTTTCCTATTAGGATGTAGGTATGCAGATCCATACCATATTAACCTTTAATTTTATTGGTATCCTAAATTAAAGCAAGAAGGTTTTTGCATAGTTACGTATTTTAACAACTATTTATGAGGTTAAATATATTATAACGTTGTTAAAGATGATCTAGATAGATAACAATTGAATCAGCCACAAAAAATCTTATAGATTTAAACCAGCAAAAATAAACTAAAGTATCTTTAAAAAAAATGGCCCTTTTGGCATGATGCCGAGGAATCTAGCATGTCCACTGAACCGCTGAATATGCTGAAACTAGAAAATTAAAGTAAAACCCATTTGATAACTCAACAAAAATAAAAAACCCTATCAGATATGACAAGTTGTATCATAAAGTTATTTCAGAAAATATAAAATATTTAATCAAGCCTTCGATGTTAGTCAAATACAACCCTGCACATGATATTCTGCATATGAATAGTGGTGTATTGATATTCAAATCGGATGTGATTGAATGTACATACGAGACTAAAATGATTAAACTTGTGAATCGAGTTAATCTGCTGATGCAGGATCGGTTGATTGTGTTTGAATATTGTATATTATGGTAGAAATTACGAATTACAGATAAATAGATTAGTCATAATTCGCGGCGTATGTCAATTTAGTGTTATTTGGTTTTATCTAGCTTACCCCGATTGTTTTCTTGGGTCAAATTTAGTAATTGAAATTTCACCCTGTTTCTGTTAACCAATTGATCTGAAATTTAGTATACCCCTTTGGTTCTGGTGACAATACAATTATGTATATTCACATGGCCGCTGCTACAAAATGGCGGATAACCCATTTTTTTAAATGCTATAAATATGGCTATCAAATAAAAGGGCTTGACAAGTAGAATACCATTGCACAGTGCACTGTTGTCTGCAATGTTGCAAATAAATGTAGGTACTAAATACTATGTCTGTTTGAAAAAAAAAACCTTTTTATTCACTTTTCGCCTGCTTAGGACAAGACCGGCACTATAACAATTTGATTTTATGAATAAGCCGTCAAAGTAAAATTTTGATTACACTAATTAAATATTTAGCTGAACGCGTTATTCACAGAACAAAAATAACGTAGAAGCGGCTTATACCCCGATTCTCGAGAGAACCGATGTCGCCACACTCACACTGGCGCAAACATGCACACAGAAGTATCTTAAAGCTTATTGGTTATAAAATCTTATACAAAAATAAACTTTATTTCGAATGCGACAAAAACAAAGTTATACTACTCGTTTTATTACTTACGACGTTTCGCTTGCTACTACTAACTTGCAAAGAGAGTGTTGCCATCTAGCGTCGAGTAGCATAACTCTGTTAATAACTAAAACTCAATAGTTCAGCAACTCCCCAATAGATGGCGAATCCTTGTTCTCTCTCCCACATACGTGGCATTTCCCAAGAGTAAAAGAGATGCTTTTTGCACGTTGTGGCTAACGAGCGTCATAGTGCTGTGCAAGAGTCGGTATTATATCGATATAATTATATAAATATGAAGTAATAGTACATTTGGCGTCTAGGGAGGTAATTACGGTATTACTAACTAGAGTGTTAGATTTTAATGACTCGAGTTAGTATTCCGCTTACCGACCGTGATGCATACAATGTTTTTCATCACACTTCTAAGCAAAAAAAATTGTTTTAAGACAAAATATTGTTAAATGACGTACCAACTTTTCTATAACTCCATAGGGAATACTCCCGCGATGCATGCAAGCAATGGGGCGCTTACAAAGCAAGTGTGATGAAAAAGTAAATTTCTTCGATTTGCTTTGGTTTTTCATCATCATCATCATATCAGCCGAAAGACGTCCACTGCTGAACATAGGCCTCCCCCAAAGATTGCCACAATGACCGGTCCTGCGCCGAAAATATGTGTCGTAGCTTCCCGAACGCTGCCCAACCGAGTCGGATTCGACGATTGACCTCTTTCTCGAAGTTGGACCTACCTAACTGGATAGTTTGTCCTAGGTATATATGTATATTCGTCTACAACTTCGAGTGTAAAGTCTCAGATTATTACAATAATTAATTAATAACCTTTTGAATAATTAAGAACAGACAGATGGATAGTCGGGCAGACAATGATAACGATAATTTGAGAACAGCACCTTAAAATTCACACCCATAATATTATAATATTAGAATATGCTCATGCTCACAGTAAGTAAGGCTGAGATGATGATGATGAAGATGACATTCGGGCGGACATGGTGAAACTATGATTTGGCAACGAAACCTTAATATCTATAATATTATAGTATTATGATATGCAGACCTACACTCAGCAGCTAGCAGCAAAAGGCTGAGATGATGATGATGATGATGACGATGACAGTCAGGCAGACATGGCGAAACTATAATTTGACAATAGAACCTTAACATTCACAATATTATAATATGAGGATGTGGGTATCTATCTATACTAAGCAGTAGGTAAGGTGATGATGATAATGATGACAATGACAGTCGGGCGGACATAGCGAAACTATGATTTGGCAACGAAACCCTAATATCCACAATATTATAATTGGATGACATGCAGGCCTACGCTCAGCAGCTGGCAGCAAAAGGTTGAGATGATGATGATGATGACGATGACAGTCGGGTGGACATGGCAAAATTATGATTTGGCCACGAAACCTTAATATCCACAATATTATAATATGATGATACGTAGGCCTACGCGCAGCAGCTGGCAGCAAAAGGTTGAGATTATGATGATGATGACGATGACAGTCGGAAATCCGATTAAATAAATAAAGATTATAGAGAACATGTTTAATTTTTTTTCACTTAATCGGCTCAAGACAACTAATGTAGGTATATCAACGAAATAAAATATCGATATCGATACCTTTTTGGACCCTTTCCTCGCATTGGCCGCTACTCAGCCTATCGTTCCGAAATTCTAGAAATGTCCATAGTTTCATGCCAAATAAAAAACGACCTTATTATTGGCATATAAAGTTGTTTCTTATTTAGTGTAGTACAAACATCTTGCGGAAGACGAAATATTTTAGAAAATATTAAAATATTAACAAATTAAGAATTTCCGGTGGTATGAAATACGTTCATTGGTGAGGTTTGACTTCTGGCTGTTACTTTTACATCCCAAAACGGCACAAAAAGGCATATTTGCACATTCTTTTTCGGATTTATTCGAAAACGATCTCACGTGAGCGCGCTTAGAGAACTGACGGCCTACTGTGGTTAATTTTTGTGCAGGTAAGCCTTGCGCTGCTTACTATTGCCACACGCGCTGCGCTTACATTACGCTTCTACTGTTTTTTTCTGTTTTGTGGCGTTATTGCTAATAATTTCAGTTGATGATTGCTCGGCATGATCCGATCCATTACGAGAACCTTCATCATGGAGCACCCGCGACCAAAGCTTGACTTTTACTGTCGACTTAAATTATGTAAGTAATCCGTTTCGCCAAATATTTGAATATGTTTGATTGCACTGTTTCACGCTAACGCATACGAATGGTTAATATACAATTTAAAATCATTACATTCTTGATGGAAAATACATGATCGCAAGCCAAATTCTTCATAATTTATTATATATAGGTATTTGTTTATTATAGCTCATTTAGTTCAGAGTCAACAGTCACTACTTTACGAGTACATTATACAAAAAATATGTTGCCGAGATGACTCTTCGTAAGTAATTTCGAAGATAACTCGAATTCCAATTTTAAGTAACGATTGAACATTAATACAACTTCACTAAAATCATGTAGTGCATGCAGTATTGTGGTTGCTTGTACCGTGGTATATGTAGGTATCAACCTATATAATAAATAGATGCGGAGCAACCTTGACCTCGCGTGTTGGTGGGTCGGGTTAAGCTTACTTTAGTGTGCTTACGATGAGCTAACGATAAGTTTAACGCAGACTTTCTGCCTCTCGCTGGCACCCATACCTATGAGTATGAGTGAGCTAGACAAACTGTAAGTCTGCGTTAGACTTAAGGCTATTGTTCATGGTAAGCACATAGTATTATTCAAGCCAAGTATGCTAACAATCTTCGACCGCTGGCAGTGATGCCTTGCCATCAAAACCGCTCATTACTTGCTTTTCTAGCTCTTAAAGAGATAAGCGAGGAAACCATTTGATTTTGTAAAACTTATACACTCCATAATATATTATAGTTAATACAATACCTACTCTTTTTATGCTTAAAGAAATTGGCATACTGCAATGCAGTTCCATCATAGGTCATGTTTACTACGTAACGCACTTTATATATTGGGTAATTTCCTATGAAATCTGCGTACTTTGTACACACCCCTTCTTAACAAAAGGTTTGTTTTCATTAAATGTTAATAATTTACAAAATTCTAATATACTGTGGTAATTATACGATCAAATACGTAACTAGAGGTAGTGTGGACACCGAATGTGGCCGTGAATTGGCATTATAACTCGCATTAACTGGGATTTAAACAATAAATACATAATTATGAAGCCTACACAGAGACAATAATTACCTGGAAAATGTTGTAATACCTAATTAGTAGGCAACAGTCCGTAAATCCTAAGTTCGAATTGCAACCTGTTTCTATATGTGCTGTGCACTAATCCTATTATTTTCGTTTAGATTATATGTACTAGTTCGCAACAGGCGTACTTCTCCTGTGTAGAATTCGGTTAACGCTATTCCGGTGGACTAATTGTATAATTTCCCTAAATACAAACTATTAAATTGAACTAGGCCAGTATGTGTAAGATTATCAGCATTATCGCATATCATATCATATCTTACTTATCCTAGGAGACAACCAAGAACTCACACAAAAAAAAAACCTAATTATGATGTAATTGATACTTAACGATCAACTCAGGTTCAATTAATTCAAAATTATGTGATTTTTTTGCGATTTTATGGTTATATCCATAGTTAACGTTGTTCAACGTGCCTGTCCGTAATACCCTGTTCACTAATGCTCCCCGACACAAATGTCACCCCGAATGCCGAGGCACGAACGCGGTCTCAGTGCTTGATAATGGAGACCTAGGCTCTCCGAAACATGTAGCGCGTAGTGACTAAATAGACGTGAGCTTAACCGTTTAATTATATTTATAAATGCCCCCCTGTATATTCGCGAAAATTGCGAACTTCGACATCGGTGCTATTGCATCATCGTTGCACACACTCGCTCAGCAAGTACAGGCTGCCAGTTTTATGGGCTTTCCATGTACCCGTCGCGTGGCACGTGGATATCCATTTGCGAACATTGAGATGAATGAGCGCATACCTAGGCCGGGAATATTTTGATACCAATTTCTCTCTTGTAGCTTGTAATGTAAGTGGAAGTCTCTCTTTATTGCCATTAATTAGATAAGGACCTTTATTACTTACTGGGAGCTTTTGATAAAAAGGAACTCAGTGATTTACGCGTAAAGTATCAGATCATACTTTTGTTTAGGAGTCTTATTGACCTCTTTGACAACGAAAGCCTGCTTTTAAGAGATCGACGACGTGCATATTTTGGTGATCCATTTTGTATTTCGTTGAGTGATCTTTATTTATTTAAAGACAAAATATATGTACCTAAATATATTTATTAAAACAATGCCATAGATGTAAATAAGTGTATCTAGATCTAAAACAAACCCTTGGACCGGGAATGCTGAGTGCGTTTGCTCACTGTATCGCAATGCTGAAATGTTGTGTTAGGAAATTGTCAGCCTGTCGGTCTTGACTAGTCTCGCGTTACTTTAATCAGACGTTTGCGATTTCAGCAAACACTTTGCGCGCTGGGTCCCATGAAGTTTCGACACCAATAGATACAAAGTCGTACTCCGTGCAAAATAAGGCATTTTGTTACGATTTAATAATTCGAATTCTAAATCAATCAACTTACCAAAAATGTAACACTCTTATCCAGTAAATTAACAAACCTTTCTCATTAAGCTGTCATTTGTAAGATCAAAGAATTTGAAGGGCCCACGGAAAAAACATGACCAATGCTTAAAAAAATCAGGGCAAATTCACACCTTATTCTGTTAAAAGTAAGGTTGTTTTTCCTTCTGTAATTTGGATTGACTAGACATGTTCTTTCCGTGGACCCTAAATATTTTTATATATATTTATTTTCAAAACTACAATTTATGTAGGTACATACACTCGCGGTCAATGAATACGGGGCGGGTGGATTTTTTCATGAAAAATACTGGAAACATGCTGATTACAAATATTTAAAAGAAATATTTATAATACAGTTGGAACCGTTTTTAACATCGGATTGTATTGGAATTTCCCTGAAGTTTTCACCCGATCCGATATACACGGAACTTTATCGTCAGATGACTCCATAGATATAAAAATAGCAACTCGTGATTAAAAAACTCGATTTACCATACATTTTAGGTGGTTTTCTTAAACGGTCTACATTTTTGTCTATACAAACCTACCTAACCACAATTTTGATTTTTTTTGGGTTTATTTAAAAATTTAGGGGGATTCCAATACAACCTGATTTAAAAATAGATTTTACCTACACTACAAATATTTTTTAAAAATGTTTGAAATCTCCATGTTTGCATTATTTTCTATGAAAAAAAAACCTGACCCGTTTTCATTGCCGGTATGTGTACCTAGATAATACTTATTTAATTAATTTATTGATATTTGGTTGTAAGTAGCAATGTACCGAGGTGAAGTTTCATTAGTTGCAAAACTTCTATAGAGAAATATTCTCGACAATTAAAATTTTACAAGCAATCTAATTATGCCAAAACCGTCGTACATACATGCTTTTTATGGTATATTTTGTGCCTTGTTTACACCATTGTAAAATACAATATTCTTCATAACACTTTTTTATAAGTTCTCATGGTAACATTCTCAATGAGAACTTACTCATAAATTCTCATGAAATTTCTCGGAAATTTCCGAGTATTTATATTCCCGCAATTTTGAGAATTCTGCAACTTGTGTACATTGCTAGTTGTAAGACATACCTCAACCGTAAAGGGTAAGCTAAATCTTAGCGGTATGAAATCGCTGTCACTGCTCAATACGTTCTTCTTTTTGCAGGAGACGGTGAAGTGATATTAATTTCACGTTATAAAAATATCACTCTACGAGCGACATCTTCTCAAGTGTTAGTAAATAGACGCGAAAATCACGCATCCTTCAGGGTTTCAGTTGAAGTTGTCTCTCGGGTGCGATGTGAGTGCTCCGCTAATATTGACTGTGGTGGAGACTCCCGAAACTTGCGACTTACCGCGAACTTACGTCGCCCTTATGAACTCGCGCTGCGCGTAAAGAAAGAAAATACCATCTAAATCGAGCGTAATGCCTTGAAAGGATCTTGTATTTATGTTTTAACGACAAACTTACGTTTAAGTAATATCATTCTGACGTTTCGGGCATAACGTTACACCCGTGGTCGCAGGCAGACTCCACAGGCCCGAAACGTCAGGATAATATAAAACGTAAGTATACGCGACTAAAAGTTTATCGTTAAAATAAATGAGTGGACTGATAATCGTGAATTTTAAGTTTAAATTAGGATACTGTATTTGTGTAGCCAACACGCCGTGTAGTGATAGCAGTGAAGAACACATTTGTCACCGCCACAATTCTTCTGTGGGTATCGTAAGAGTCGACTACGGGATTGAAGTGTCACTGACTATTCATTTATTTATTAAGGATTGATGATGAGCAGCAGCATTATCATAATGGATACATTACTGCGATCGCCAACCCGCTTACCCGGGTCAAAATTATTTTCGTTGTCTTATTTTGAGTCCCTAAAAAACGTGACACAGTTGTGATTTTTCGATGAGATGATGTTTTGTTTCCAATTCTTGATGTTAGATTACAATCTAGCGTGGAAAAAAATACAAGTGCACCGAGTTTTTTTTTATATACTGAGTCGAGAGCTGTCTTGAAGCGTGACAGAGTGGTATGAAACAAGACAACGAAAAGAATTTTGACCCACCCAGCAGAGCGATTATAGGCAATTACCTCCTGATGCGTTCACGCATAGTCAGTGGGAGAGACCTATGTCGATGTCGACCTCAAGGATGTTCTTCGCTTCTGCAAGAAAATAAGGAGGCTAGAAGGAAGTAATGGGGGAACGCAGCCGGAACAATAATTTGCAACTCCAGCAAAGGGAAATGGGGTGAAAGAGCACAACAGATGCTCGACAGCCCGCTCGAGTCCGGCCGAGCGTCCCATCATAATATAACATGTAAAAACCAGGAATACACAAAAATGTTTTTTAATATTTATTGTAAAATTTTAATAGTCTAAAATTGCTACATACATGACAAATAGGTTTCAACACAAAAAACAACATTCTCTGTGCCTGGCATATCAATGAAAAATAATTATAGAGCCCTCGCGGCTGCAATTCCTATGACAGGTTTAGTCTTTCCAACAACGTACAAAATGCGTTGATGTGTTTGTTAGGTACGAAAATATTTAATTCCTTATAAATTAAATTAAGAATCACTCGCCGCAAAGACTGCCCAAGCCCAACATAATTCTTTCGACCCCGTGTTCACAAACTAATTCACTTTGTGCACATCTATAACTCCAAATAGTTAGATGAAAATAATTTTATAAAACACATAGATTCTTAACCTATATGATATGATTGTGGGTCTCACAATAACATGTACATGATCACCGCTCGCTATTCTTAGTTTTACTTTTATTTAATCTTATTATAACTGTCTATGAAAAGAATCCTGCTCACTATAGTACTATATTATACGGTAGACTAACATTTAATGTGTGTATTTTGGCAATTTTTTAAATTGTGTGTGACATATCAGTAGGGTAAAAGTGTAACTGAATTGAAATATTCTATTCTGAATCCCTACGGTCATATTAATAGATTATAGCTATGCTATATTTTAAAATTAAAAGAATTGACTAATTAACTTCGGCTATAAATAGTACGAAGTTTATAATGAACTAGCCTATTCTAATAATAATTTCAGGATATGCCTAACTAAAACAAGCAAATTTCATGAGGTTTGTCTAATGTTTTAATCAGCTACTACTATCTGTCAATTAAAGGCAGCCAATTTTCGTTAATTTGATGTGCAATAAAAGATATTCAGGCTAGTTAGTTCATCCCAACTAAACTGAAAATTTAGCACTTTAAAAAATGAACATGTAACGTAACGATTGTGCAAGCAGAAATGGTATACTGTGTACACCTACTTAAATATGTATAAAAGTCTAACGTGTATGGGAAATATGACTGATTAATATAATTGTTCACATAATGGCACATCGCTCCTTTAAATTAAGTGCACCATATCACTCTTGTGTTTGTTTTACGTTACTAATTCTACGAATTCGATAAAGAGTGTTTATTTCTTCAGTCATCAATCCCCAGTAGAATTCCATTTTGTGGCAGTCGTTTATAATAATGTAACATTTTAACCTAAGATGCGGAATGGATTAAATTTTTTAATCCGGTTAGGGGGAGGCAGGGGTCTCCTGGCCCGACTCGGTTTGTGCAAGGGCTCGTTCGCACCAGATAGTAAAGGCGATTGATAATCATCAATATCTGTATCATGCTCTTCGTGCTCGTGTTCTTCTTCAAAATTATCAGTGTGATTGTATACATCAATTTTTGCTGTTGTTGAGTCCTCCGGTACGGTTATCGTAGCAATTGTGGGTTCAACAATTTTAGTCACGTTTTCTGCGTTCATATGTACTAATAAAGTTGAAGTAGGCAAAGTCCCTGCTTCTGTGACTGTTTTGTGTGTGGTGTGATATTGTAGTCGAAATATCATTTTCTTTGTTGGTTACAATGGGATTAGTTGTAGTTAATTCTGAATTGGAATGTTGATTTATTTGTGCTCCAGCTGATGTGGTGGAGCTTGAACTACTTATAGCCGTAACGGTGGTGGTAGACAATGATTCATTATTAACTTTTGAAGATGTATCACTATAGATGTTATCGGTTGTAATTGTTGATGGTATATTTTTTTCAGATGTGTTATGGAAGAGAGGCATCAATGTTGAAACTTCAAAAACAATCGGAGATGAATTTTCAGTACTTGTTTTGTCACTAATAACTGTGATTTTAATAACTTCGTGATTAAGAGTAACAGTTGATGTTCTTTGAGAGTTATTTTCAGCAGTGGGGCTGGTGGTTACAATAGGTAATTCCGTTGTTGAGTGTTCCATATTCGTTTTCTTTGTAGTTGTATCTGTCAAATTGTTTACCTGCTCAGTTCGTGTTAAAATGTTAGTATGGTTGGAATAAAATATTTGTTGGCCATTTCCAGCCCCTGGCTCATTTATGATAACGGTGAGATCAATACTTGGATCCTCTTCTGAAGAAGCGTGTACATCTGATTTTAGTTTTGTAGTTGTCGTTTCGATTTCCTGTTTAGTGAAGCCTGACGTTTGTGATGTAGAAAATAAATCAACTTTACCAGCTTTCTGTATTTTGTTGTACGATTTTGCCTTTAGATTATCAAATTTTTCAATATACTTCTTAGGCACAGTAGTTTTTGCTTCTTTCTTCAAAATAGATTTATCTGTAGGTGTTGTTTCTTTAATTATATTTGTTGGAGATACAGTACTTGAATCGGGAGTAGTTAATTGTATAGGTGCTATACTGCTATGGACAAATAACTTAAATAGTCGTTGTTCTGCAATTTGTTGGGCATGCTTTTCTTCTAATGATAAGACAGTCATATCATCGCTTATTCTGGCTTTCGCCATGACAAGTGGCGGTACAAAATGATCAGTAGGCTGTGTATATATCGTTTCCGAATTTTCTAATCTAGTCATCTCGTCGTGTAAAAGCCTATGTTGATAATTATTGCCTTCCTCGATATTCTTAACGTGATTACTTATTGTGTTTTCTAGGTGTTCTGGCTGTGGAATATCGTTATTATGTATCGGTTCAAGACTCAAATCCTTATCAAGAGGTATTTTAACAATATTCTTAATATTCACTCTCGCATTCAGTTTTGTAGACGTGACAATTTCAGGCTCTGTATGTAAACTGTATGAAGTAGAAGTTTCAGTAATATGTTCCGGTGAAACACTTGTATATTTTTCTTCGGTAACAACGTTTGTAATCGTGGATAGATCATCTGTTGTTACTTCTTGATCAGTGAAACTAGTGTCAGTCGCCGGCCACATCGTGCTTGTTGATGTCAGGGTTGGAGTAGTTGTAGTTTCATCTTCTTCGCTGCAGGATAACTCCTTTAGGAGTTCTTCGCGTTTCTGAATAAAATAAATATAAAAAGTAAATATGTTGATTGCTGGATTTCTGTTGCGCATAAATTAACTGCGTTTTATACAAGGTACTTATACTAAACTTTTCTTCTTGTCATTTTTAACATTATCAGTGCATTGAATTTGCAGCATGTCAACGTACCCACAACCAGTGAAGAGAACGTTGTCAAGGAGCTACAGCGTAATGAGCACTAGCGCGTGCGCACCATGCCTTGCCTTATTGTACTAAACACAAATAACTCACCACATTGCCAGTACACTGGACTCGCTTGACGCCAGCCAGCCCGCAGTCGGCGGTGAGTTGTACGGCTGCGCTCTCCGGCAGATACAACGCTGTGAGAGCTGGCAGTGCGCGCACCATGCAGCCCTCCTTGCCGAGCGCCCATTGGGGTACTGATGGGGAGAATATTGTGATTAGTTTAGCATTAAATTCTTATTTAAAACGTGATGAAAATTGCTTATTTAATGGTATTCCGACAAAAAGATATTTCTGCCAGAGTTGCTTATATTGGGATGGAATCCATAATTATAGATGATGCATAAATAAATAATGCTTTCATGATTTTCATAATCAGATTTTACTAGAATATTTTATGAAAAACAGACTAAGATAGTGGATGTAACTTGGAAGCAGGCTAAGCTAAAGTGGGACTGGGCTGGTCATGTCTGTCGGATGCTGAGTGAGTTGTGGGCCAGGATAGCCCGACAGCTCCAATCGGAGACGCGGCAGATCTCGTCGGCGATGGCGAGACGAACTAGACTCCTTTTTCAAAGAGTGGCCGGAGGCAGGCCGACATAAATCAGATTAGAGAATACGGGGGGAGGCCTTTGCCCAGCAGTGATCAAGTATTGATTGATAAAGAAGTTCATAGGACTCTTCCCTCATCTCCACTAAAGTCACTATAGTCACTAACTTACCAAGAAGTTCGAAATAGCTGATGGGGATGATATTGAGATAGTTTTAATCCAACATTAAATTCTTATTTAAAAGCGTGGTTAAAATGTTGATTTATTCGATCATATTCCTAAATATAAAAATATATCAAGAAGTTAACTTACCAGGAAGTTCACAGATGAAGGAAGCTACAGTAGGCCCGCCGCATGCTCGGGCTTCCCACCGGTAGTCAGCGGCAGGATCGGCGGCCGCGCACAGCGGTGCAGCGCGCGTGTCGGGTGCAGAGCTCCAATACCCTTCTCCACTCAACCCGCGGTAGTCCCTGCGATACAAGATTTTATTATAAGATCACCTATTGACCCACGCTCTGGGTTGTATCTGGTGCAAAGGATTTCATCATTTCAACTTTTGCGCCAGGTGGGACTTAGAGCGGTTTGGTTTAAATATTTTGTCTTGACTATACTAGCATAAGGGAAAAGGGCAAAGCCTGTTGCGGATTACTTTATTGTTTTGTACGATGCCTGTTGCTGATCATGTCCGTACCTAAGATCTGACTGGCGAATTTTAATTTGTGGAATTTATGTATTTTGCCATTTGAATATAGATTTGTAGGTTCACCTAATCACTAAACTGATTAAGTAACAGAATACCTACATAATCTTACAATTATCAAGGAACATACCATACTGTCCTCAGATACTTTTTCATTGTCACTATCAAAAAGAAGCAAGTGAACTCACGTCCAGGTGAAGTCTCCATCGGGATTACTGCGGATGAGGCCGACCCAGACGGCGCTGGAAATATCCAGCTCCTTCAGGTAAGCCCGCACGGCGTCGTACTGTGCTGTTGTGTCCACTGTAACAAATACAACCTTGATTATCCTCCATTACCATCATAATAAATAATCAGGATTTATAGATTGATGTAGCGACCAGTTTTTTGCGTCACTGGAAATAATAGGTAATAATGCTTCTGAAAATGTATAGCCTAAAATTAATAATTATAGTTGTCATTCTATTAAAAGTGGAAAAGAGTGGCATTAATATGGAAGTACCACTCATCTCAACAAATACCATAATATTAATTAAATTAAATTCGTATCAACGACACTACTATAGGTACGGTGACACGATTTCATACAGTTCGCTATATTTTTTTACAAAATATATGCCGTGGAAAGGCATCCTTACTTGTCTATTGCTCTAACTTATACTAAATAATAGGTATACCTATACCTACTACTTGTTAGTTGTAGACTTTCAATCTGCACAATTTTTACTGCCGACTAGTTAATTACCATAATGCCATACGTAGGTACTTATTGCCATCCATGATTTATAATTTACATATTTAGAAATATACTGGCGGATTATCCACATAATTAACCGCATAGTCCGCATAAAGGATTATAAAATCATATTTTAGATTGCATTGTTAAATCTATGTACCTCTTTCATGAATTCTCCAGACAGTCTAAATTTGCTCGAGAACAATAACTGCGAGTTTACGAGGTCACATTTGCATGATATCATAAATTTATGTCTTCAGTCACAGTTAGGGATTATCTGCGTATTGTTTTATATTTAAAAATACTCTACTCAATAAAAAATAATGTTCTTGCCTATTTGTGCATATTTATGTTTTTGGCAATAGATAGGTGGTACCTATAATGACTGATAAAAATTTCAAAATATCCACACATTGTTTGAATTAATTACATGAAAATATCCTTAATAATAAAAATAATTGGTATTGTGAATTTGAACCGAATTTAGAGGAAAATTACTTACGTATATCCGTACTTTCTGCGTAATGTACGTAAATGCTTTTATAATAAATGACTCTGCATTCTATAACATACTCATTCAAAAGAGGAATTAAATCACAACACATTCAATTTTGTTACAAATATAAAAGTAGACGTAATCAAGAAAGACATACTAAGACCATTTTATTTTGAAATATCTTACTAGATATATTATATTGTAAAACGAATTTCTCTTGGACGCTGCTTGGGCCACTTATCACACGGCTATTATCGCGCACCTAACAGCGACAGCTGAAAAATTTAGAGAAATTCTTTTCCGCTTTAAAATTATTTTTACTGCAAAATTCAAGTATAATTTCAAGTTTATGCTTTAAGGTAAGGACTTACCCGCTTATTCATAAACGTCTGCTAACTTAACAAGCCGCTAATAATTGTTTGTCCCTTTCGGTCTTAACAATGTGATAAGAGCAAAAGGGACAAATAATAGTTAGTGGCTTGTTAAGTTAGGAGACGTTTATGAATAAGGGGGTTAGATTACAATCAAATTTGAATGTCTACATTTTGAGTTTTATACAGGGTTATTTTTTCACCGGTACAATAAATTTTCCCACGTATTTGGTATCGATAATAGATTACATTTATCAAATAAAATTGACATCTTTTTTTTTCATTTATTATTAATTTATCCTTCATGCAAATGTAAAATGATGGGCTTACTAATGACAAGACGTCAACGGGGTGCGGGACGCAGAGGGCGGCGGAAAGGGGTGAGCGACCTGCTGGTCGGCGCACGAGTTGGCAACATAGCAGTTACCTTAATCTCGGTGACTAGGTCAGGGTCAGTCCTGTGTTTGACATAGGTATGTGCACGCGTGCCGCATCGTACTACCTTCAGTCGGAAATTGCTCGTACGAAATGGTTCGTACCTAGTTATTTTCTCATTGGGGAAAATGTGCCCCGCCTGGAAAATGCCAGTGTTATAGCCATGGCCAGCCAGGTCAACAGATTTGACCCCGTGTGACTGTTTTTGTGAGGTTAAGTTAAACGGCGGGTAGGCCCAAAATTTAAAAGACTTAAAAAATCTAATAATAAGTGCATTTGATGAACTTAAAAGTGAGAACTACAGACTTGTGTTGGGAAATATCGAAGGAAACATTCAAAAACGGGCAAGAGTGTGTTTAGATAACCACAGCCAACATTTTGAGCACTTGCTTAAGTATGTGAATTAATAAATTAGTACGAGAAATGGACTCCATTACTTAGGTATGTTTTTTTGATTCCAATCATTGTGCATAAAGGTGATTTCAAATTTTTAAATACGCCTCAATGAAGAAAGTTTCTGTCCTACTTTGTAATTTTATCACGTTTCCCAGACATAATTTAAAACATTCGACAAACTTCACACACAGAAAAATTCTTTATTTTCACGGTCCTAAGCCCGTGCTGTCTTGTAGTGTACTTGTAGTGCAAGTATGAAGGAAGATTTGGGATCAAGTAAGATTGTTTTGCCAAGTCATAATCATAAGTTGATACCCAGTGGGGTTTTTACAACCCGTCATGCCGCGGGCGATGACGTTGTAAACAAACAGTTGCCAGTTCGTGTGTTTTGCTAGTTATGTACATTGATAATGCGTAATGCGTCCAATTTTCTTGTTAGGTTTGCGGATAAGTTCAAGCATCGGTATTTTAGTTTTTTTGTTCTAAAGGGGTGGTAACTAAAAATGCTAGTATTCTGTAACTTGGACTACTATTACGTATGTTGATTTTTTGTACTGGTGAAAAAGTAACCCTGTATACAGGTTAAGGTGGTTGAAAAGTTCATAAAGATCGCAGTAGCTGAATGACAACCAAGCTCTGTGGCGGGGCGTATGATGGTTGATTTTTTATTAATTTATCGTATGACACCTGTCATTTTCGCAATTACGAAACTGACTGCCACATTTGTGACGATGGATGATAAAACCCTGACCGTCATAGGCCAACTAACATCATAGTCGGATCGAGGAAGCTCCGGCGTTAGACGGAAATTTGCATTAGCCTTCCGACGGAGGCGTGAAGGCGGTAGTCTGTCTCGTATTCAAATTGAAGCCATTAATTCTAGCGCACGACGCCCGCAAAGCAACGTCGGATGTGTACATACGTTCCTCCGCAAAAACCTCCGGTTAAACGCAGAAACCTTTTGTCAACATGTTAGCTTTTCAGTACTAATTACTTATACGCTCACGAGCGGGAGCTCCGACATAAAATTAATGGTCTATCGAGTTACGTGTATGAGGAAATAAACGAGATATTGCTTTCGTGAAGCCCTACTAAATAACGTCAAAGTAAATATTTCCTTTCAATGTTGTTGAGCTCCATTTTATTAACTGGCACATAGAAAAAGTTAAAGCTACTGTTAGTATTGATTGCTGCGAAGCTGCTGCTATCGAGTCTTCGTAGAAATGGCTGCATGAGAGGAAAGAAGCAAAACCCCTTCATCCTTTTAGAACTCATAACAAAAGAGATTAACTTGGTCTGTAATAACACATTGTGGTATTATCTGTCGTGAAACCGGTTTTTATTTGGAAGTAATTTTCCATACAGACGGGGCAGATTTATTTTAAAATATACTTTTAAACTTCACGCTGGTAAAGAAGACATGATTTCTTTCAAATTGGAGCTGGAAAACCAACTCGTAAAATAGATTATCCGGTGCGCTAACTAAGTGAAGATGATATTAATATTTAAGAAATTTCATACAGCCTTGCATACTTAAACCTGTATAGTTTTTTCTTGTGTCTTTTTAAATGTAAAATTGTGTCACAATCACAATGGCAAGATGTCGCACAATCTAGGGTTAACCAACTAGAGTTGTGCTTGACTGGTTACTTTTTGATATTTCTAACCTAGCTTTTTTTTAAGGAAAGGAAAAATGTGTTACTCATACGACCCGGGTGTGGGGACGGACCCGGATGGTTATGTGGGACTCCTCGTTACGGGCTGATGGGTTTCCGAGTTTACCCACTAAAAAAACCTCTCCGTCTGCCGCCGCTGTGCTGTACGGTGGGCCGCAGGAACGCTCGCGCTTGCATCTGCAGCACCACCAGCATACCTCCGAGTTGCGGAGCACCGCCTCCGGAGGCCCCAATGGCCCCAATGTTCACCCTTAGCGATAGTGACCTACCCCAAAATTGTGTCGGTGAGATTTAAAGTAATGTGAATACAAAATAAACCTTTTATATTTCATTATAAGTTTAGTTGAAGAAAAGCACCATACACACCACGGCGCGCGGTTGATGATTGCAACTCCATTCGTCAGTGTACAGGGGGGTTACCATGACGTACTAATACGATTCCGATTCAGTTTAGGTTCCGGGAAAGGGACAGTGATATACGATTCGTATAGCCTTGTCCCTTTCTCTTGACCTAAATTGAATCGCATTAGTACGTCATGGTAGGTAGCCCCCCAGGTATCTACTTGGACGACTTTCATTTCGTCGGGCTAAATAGTACCTAACAACAGGTAAAACACGTAAAAACACTGACACTAATATCTAACGTAGAAATAAAAATCGTAGGTAGGTAGGTAGGTAGGTACGTGTTACGTACGATTTTCGTCGTTGTACATTAGATTTGTAAATAAAATAATTTAACTCCAAGCTACATGCCGGCATTCGACACTTCTACGTTGACTTTAACCATTAGTAAAACTCAGGCGTCACAAAAAGTTTTGTATTACACAAATGTTTGGAGTTTTAGAACGTTTTGATGTTTTCTCCGTCGACACGCGCGTATATGTACAGAAGCGGTCTTGGCAGTGCGCCAGGGGGCCTACTCCAAACCTAGTTCGACTTGCTGCCTTTCTGTCATACTTTGGTACGAATTTACAAATGCAAGAGAGATGCAACATGTCGAACGTGGTTCGTGGTAGAGCCGCAAGCATCCCGCGACGTTGCTTCGGGACCGCCAAGTCAATATTTGTGATGCCATTTAACTGTCCCAACACACGCTACTTACAATATTAATTGCTTGCTTATCTGGCAACGTCAACTTACGCTGAAAGTGAAATGAAATTTCTAACTCGTCCGTATTTTATAGAGGTTCAAGTTTAGAAAGAAGTGCTTGGAAGCGATCAATAATGCCTTTGACTGGTTTTTGTGCTTGTTCATTTGAAAATCGTAGTTTAAATTTGTAAAAACTGACCATTTTTGTTTTACAAATTACGAAAGGTACCCGTAAATGTAATTGTTTAGTGATTATACTCGTGTTCATTATCAGGACTGTTATTAGATTAGGTAATTCAATTTTATTATTATACAACTACCTACACCATACCTGCGTTCTACTGTAGAGTTCAGAACTTATTTATTTTAAGCTCACGAAATCTCGGTGGCAATCTAGTCTCCGTACAGTCTCAACTCCGCTCTCTATAATTACTTGATTCAGCACCTTAATTTCGTCTTACAGTTCACTTATTATCAATTCTGTGGTTTTTTGTAGGTAAGTACTTAGCGAAGGGCAGCTGAAAGGAATATAAGTAGAAGTCTACTTTGGTGAAGTGCAAAAGCGCTTTAGAGCGTGCTGACCCAGAAATTGTATTTCCATTGCAAGACGCTGCGAATGTTGAACATCTCTAACAAAACGGACAAATATTTTCATAAGGCTTTTGCAGATGCAACTTTTATGATTCTTGGAAACTTCCGTCTGTTGTTTCCAGTTCAGTTCAATCTCGTTCGAGCAAGACAGAAGTTATATTTAAAAAATCGACTACCTACATGTTATATAGAATATTTGACGTATACGTGTGTACGTTAAATACAACTATTCAAAGACATTGAAAAAACATTTATGTAGTTATTGGCTGCATTTATATTAAGCGTGAAAAACTCCAAATCGGGGATAGATTTTACTATTACCGCAGTCCCAGAACAATACAAGAGTTTATATTTTAAAGACAAACGGGTCTTAATCGCGTAAACTTACGTTTACTTATATCCTAACGTTCGAGTCTGCCTGCAATCACGGGTGTAACGTCATGCCATTTACGCGATTTAGACCCGTTTGTCTTTAAATTATGAGTGATAATCGTGAGAGTTTTACATTATTACAACTATTTCAAAAGACCGAGTGAATAAATATGAATATAAATGCATTTATTAACGTGTTTATTTCATAATATAGGTACCTACTTACGTATTATGATCGAAGCTCAAAGCGGGCGCAATTTTGCCCCAGGCGCTCAGAAACCGCGTTGGGGCCTCGCAGGCGGCTCTCTCGCGTAGCAATATTTATTCTGCTATATTGCCGTTACGCCAATTTTTGTATCAATATTTATGCATATTGGGAATTTAGTTCGTGAACACTTTTGTGGTGGTAATGGATTCGCTACGAGCCTCGTAAAGTGATGTTACGATGGCAGGTTAAGTGAGCTTGAAAAGTGTTTTCATTTAATAGTCAAGAGACGAAGTATAAATAATAGGAAAGACATAGCCTCCGTAGCCTAGTTGGTAGTGACCCTGCCTACGAAGCTGGAGGTTCCGGGTTCGAATCCTGGCGAGGGCATTATTTGTGTATTTATTTATCACAAATATTTGTTCCTTGGTCATGGCTGTCTATGTATTTAAGTATCTATATGTATCTATCTATTATAAATATCGTCGCTTGGTACCCACATCACAAGCCTTAATTGAGCTTACCTACCGTGGGACTAGGTTGATTTGTGTAAGATGTCCCAAGATATTAATTTATTTATTTATTTTATTATTTATTTATATCACGGAGAAGTATTAAAAATATGAAAATGAATGATTTTTGCGGTACCTACAGGCATAATTTACAGATATTGTGAAGCACTCTTTTTATATTTTTAAGTAAAGGGTCACAATAATATGAATTGCAGGAAGAATAGGATATTACACTTATTAACGTTGTGTCACAGTAAAACCAATAAAATAAATATGTAACGAAATGCCCTCACCGGGATTCGAACCCTCCGATAAAGGGACCGCGACTTTTTCATACATGGTCGCTGAAAAGTAGGCTGCTCCAGTTTTTAACTACACAGTGTTTAAGATATATATATATTTTAGAATAGCTATACTTTTAGTAGTTACTATATTATGTATAACTAGAATATAAAAAATCGTGCATTGTTTTCATGATTGCGTTCGTATTGATCCTATCCGACTGCACGCTAATAATGACATCAGAAGTAATTAAAACGTACAGGACATATTTCATTTCCATGTAAGCTATAGCCTAGGAACCAGACATGTACATTACTGGCTGGTAGCCAAGAGCAATAACACGTCAATCGAACTTTATACAGAGATGTATCAAATTATTAGTATTTTGATGCAATAGCACAGCATGTTTCCGACTGTATCGTTATGGGTATCTACACTTCACCAATTATACGAGTATAATATGTAGATGACATTTGATTATATCATACCAATCCCATCTACGCTTCAAGAATGTGATTAGTGGATCAAACACATCCATAGCTTAACTGTGATGGTAAAGGCACCTCAAGACATGTCAAGAGGTAAATGGCTATGACTTGTCAATTACTTGACTAACTACGTAGAGTCATATGTATGACGAGTCTAAAGCCAGTCGGGCGTCGGCGATGAATAGGCTCCAAATTAATCGTAAGACGAGCGCCGACCGCGAGCGCCAGAGCTATTCAGCAAGTATATAAATCGATGTACAAACGCCAACACAGTAAACTGAGCATTTGTGGCCCTTATTGTAATGAACGTAAAGTGCACGAACGGTTAACTGTGTGGGCGATGGTACAGCTTGGAGATAAACCGCTGATCGACGGCTTCAACACTCAAGTGCTCGGTAGTGCACGAGATAGAATAGGTGCCTTTTTATCTAAAACTACTTCTCGATGAATTTTGAAAGATTCAGATTCAGATTTTTTATTGGTAAAATATACATTTAAAGATCATAATTAATTATCATTACATTCTTATATGAATAGGTACACAATATGAACACATAAAAAATGTTTCACGTTTCTTTTATTTCTTATTTTTGAAAGGAAACGATAGAAAAACAAACAAAATTTGACGTAGAATTCGATGCCTAATTGAAACCTAAAGACCTTTCTCATAGAAAAGGCATATTACTCAATCACAGAATACTTGACTTATACATAAATGACTATGCTTATGCTATTATTGTAATTGACATTCATGAAATATCCTTGTTAAATATTATTACTTATATTATAATTTTACAAATAATTAATATTAATTATGCACCTAATTGACCCTGTAATGAGATTTTTGTTAGCCTAGTATATAATTAAAGTATTTTCAATGTAATTAATTATTTATTAAATATGTAAACTGAACTAAATTTGTATGCCAACAGGCACGACATAGCGTTCAATATTATATTACATTTGTAACACCTGTAACCTACCTATGTTGTACAAATAAACTATTTGATTTGATTTGATTTGATTTGATGCATATGAAAATATTTAGCGGGCTACTTGTGTAATTCAGTTTGATTTAGATGCTTAAAGGGTTTCCTCCATCTGTCGACGTCCGATCGTCTTAAGCCAATCCAAAAAATCTCATCAAAGGTCTTACGTCAATGTGATTCGAGCGACAAATAATATGTCAAATTTTCCGACTGACATCACGTCCCACCATCCGAGGCGAAGCGACGAGAGACGAGAGATTATTGACGCATTATTCGCTCTTATGACATTGACATTCAGCGTTTTTCGATTGACTATTACGACCGATCGGTCGTCGATAGGACTCCTTAACATCCATTGAAATAGGGAGCTAAGATGACTGTGTAATACTTGTAATTTGTAATAACATTTTATTTTTACAGCAAAACTTCTAAAGTCTGATCGTTATATCATATCACAACTTCTGCCGCGTGAAACTAGTAGAAAATAAAGAGAAGATATCGAACTAAGTATGAAATAAAATAGAAAACTACAATTCAAAATCCATCGGATAAAGTATCCAGGTAAGTTGCGAAAAACGATAGATTTTAAAGCAGAGCTCTTGTTAGCAGAGTTTATGTTACTTTTATGGGATAGAAAATCCGGTTTCCGGAAAACACTTTTCTATGACTGTTGGTTTATTTGACCAAAACTCGAGCAGACGTGTTTCGACTTGTTAAATAAGTCTTTGGAAACTTCAAACATACATGTCCATGTCCAATTAAGCAGTGAGTAAGGAATGGGGTGTTCGAAACGATCCATGTTTCTGTGAAGGCGCCGGAGGCAGGCGCCGGGGGCGTCAATCCGGCGAAATTAGCTGTTAAACAGACGCCAGGATCCGGCTTCATTAATTAACTCTAATTCAAACCGTCCCTGATTTATATTGACGTATTTTGGTACGTCTTCAGCGAAAAGAACAATGTCGATTCGATACTCCGGTTGCGACAAAAGGACAATTTGACAGCTCAGTATAGTACTTTGCGGTTTCATTGTTTGACGTATTTATTTAGCTGGGAAAGCAGTTCTCTAAATCCAAACACGACTGATGGCTTTTTGTGTGTACAAGTAGTACTTAATGTACACATATTTTCATTCTGTAATGTAAAGTCAACAATTTCTAGTTATCTATTATAATTGAACTATTTTTTTGTGTAGTATCGCGACTATGAAAATTTATTATTCGCTTTAACTTTTAATAATCCCATAATTTAATGTATAATATCTCAGCACGTAAAAATATTGAAAGTTGGAATTTGAAAGAAGAGGCCTTAAATCGTCATACAAAAGTTAGACGTTCAGTTCAGTTCGCTTTTTATGCGTAAAAGTTCAGGTCGTATCCCGAAGGGCTGCATATGAAATCCCCAGTTCCTGAATTACGCAAGTTTAGGGAACAATATATTATTTCAGTTTACTGAGACTTTACGATTATTGATATAGGTACTTACGGTAAAACAGCCCAGCCGCTCATCTATTTATTGGAGGTTTCAAAGTCCTCGTAAAGTTATTACATATACTATATACATATTACAAGTATATATAAATGTAATATATACAATGTGAAAGCTACATACTTTAGTCAAAGGTCATCAATTTAAAACCAATTTATCAGCAGTAAACACTAAGCTATCCAACAGTAACGAACAACCCTTTCAAAATAAACAGGCTTTCAAGACACTAAACAATATTAAAAACCGTGAAAGTTCTAACAAACCACATACCTACTATATTCTATATAAGTTATAGACTTAAACAGAAATAGGAATACGATTTCATGTAAAATCTTATACAAAACATAATTAGTTGGGAACATGCGGTAGGTATTATGTTGGCTCACTTGTCGAAAAAGGGATAGAAGAAGATTCTAAGTACCTTGCTGAAATTCCTATACATCGCCTTTACCTACCTAAATGTTTCGATTTTTGAATAGTTTGTATAAGCGTCAAAATGTAGGTAGGTACGTGATACGTAAGTACTTATTGTTACATCGTAATACTTGTATCACCGGAGCTTCTAGCTTTGCTCCGACCGTGGGGACGACGTACCATCCAAATTGGAAGGATTACCTTTATCTCGTTATAGCCTTACACAGATCAGTGCTTAGCTCTTTGATGTCGTTTTAGCCGCTTTTTATACAAAATCTTTTAACTACGGATAAGTAAATACAGCAGTCATTTTATCCTTAATAATTGTTCGTCTTTAGGTAGATACATTTTAAATGATCTTTCTATATTAATAAATATATACGTTTGTCTACTTGTGAAACGACACGTATTTTTTATACTGATAAAGATTTTTGGGAACAATACGAGTATAAATAAATATCAACCCCCCTTATTCATAAACGTCTGCTAACTTAACAAGCCGCTAATAATTGTTTGTCCCTTTTACTCTTATGGACACATTGTTGAGACCGAAAAGGAACAAACAATTATTAGCGGCTTGTTAAGTTAGCAGACGTTTATGAATAAGCGGGTAAGTCCTTACCTTAAAGCAGAAACTTAAAATTATACTTGAATTTTGCAGTAAAAATAATTTTAAAGCGGAAAAGAATTTCTGTAAATTTACAATTACCATACGTTTACAGTTAGCATACGTTTATAAATAAGGATTAATCGATGATAGTGGTGTCTGTTTTCACATCCGCCTACGATTAAGACCCTGAGCTCTAGGTACGATAAACCACACAAACCTGTCTCTTAAGGATGAAGATAAATTCTATTGCGATTGTTATAACGTCACTTTGACATAGTCCTGTCCTAGGGCTCCATTTGATTGACTATACCTGCTCGACGCTGCAACTATGGGCTTGTCCATTAATCACATCATACGATTTTGGCCTATTTTAGACCCCTCCCTCCCCCATGGATATTTGGTGATATTTTCTCCCCCCCACCCCCCTAGCCAATATCACGTGTAATTTATTGCAAACTTTAGTAGTCCTTTTAATTACACTTGTTCAGGGTTTGCCATCTTTACTAGCTATAATGCTGTTCAGCAGAGAGTAACAAAAAATTACACGTGATTTGTCCCCCTCCCCTATGGTTATAACTAGTGATATTTTTCGCCCCAAATACAGTATGACGTGATTAATGGAGAAGCCCTATTCTGCATGGGTACTTTATATGAAAGTGGCAAGGTTTAAATTCTAATATAGAAAAATCGTCGATGTTTAACTTTGCCCCAAACTAGCCATGTTGAATAGTAGTGTCGAGTTCTTTTACCTTACCTGTATTAATTGTTAATAGCGTTATAACGGCCCAATTACATTTGGTAGAAGATACGGGAGCTCGGGATCAACTAACAGCAATTAAAACGGCGATAGCCCGAGGCGGGCAAACACCGGCGCCATTAGTAATTGGTTCCAGGCCATTAACTCGTATTCATAAACAAATGTACAACTCCAATGTCTTAATTACTAGCCTCTAATGAATTAATGTACCTAGCTGTTGCTATGTCCTAACTATGCGCTGGCCGAATGAAGACATGTTAATGATAGCGTACTTTTGTTTATTACCATGAGTTTGTGCAGCTACTGGTTCTGGTGGTCAATGTGGCTGACATTACCTTGCAGGAATACAAGAAATTAGTAATTTATAATGTAAGAATTGAATATGGGCTTTTTCTGCATGAGTGTTGCTGATCTTAAAACACGAATTAAGAATTTCAACGCGAATAAAATACAATATTTTACAATGCATTATGCGGGAAAACTAGAGCTAGTGCAGAAAAGTAGTTTTAATATATATTTATTTTCAAAACTACAATTTATGTACATAGATTAAATCTAACTAATCTACTTAACCTAACCTATATCTAAGATTGGCCCTTGTGGCATTGTACCTAGGATGCGGGCGGCATTTCCTAGCTGTATTGCAATACTTATGCGATGTGCGAGGAAGTTGCCAGCTCTTCGATCTTTAGTTACGTCAACCAGACGTTTCGCGATCTCAGCAAAAAAATCTTATATGTGCGCATAAAGACCTTGTTGCATGCGTTAACTCTTAAAAAAATGCACTTTCTGAGCAGGTGCATTGTAAATTTATTTAATATAGTAATATTCATAAATTTACGTTCCTTTACAGCCATAACTAGGTACTAACTACGGCAACAATCGTGTGTTGTATCGGTCATGCAACACTGTTGGCGTTAGTACATTTATTGCAGAAGGCAAGCTACACTTACATTATTAAATATAATAATTGTTGGTAACGCAATAACAAAGCATTGAATTAGCTCATGTGTTTGTGTAGGCCATTTGTCCCCGGGGCTCACGATGGACGCCAGTCATTATCGTTAACGTCGTGTCACGCCACTTAGCACAAATTAGTTAGCTTCGTGTTTAATATGTATAAATATATAAAGACATTATTTTATTGACGCACGGTAAGTAACCTAATAGTAGACATGCTATGTAATCTAGCGGCGTTGGTGGCGTAGCTCTAGTCTATGCCATTGAAAACGGGATATTTACCCTGTATTTCTTTCATTTGACGAACAGGGTGCTAACGCTTAATCGTCAATCGTAAACGAAAGGTAGCTAACTGTCTTTGTCGCACTAATATGAAAGAGTGACAGAGAGGGAAAACTACGATACGCTACTAAGCGTTAGCGCTTGGCAACTTGGCAAAGCATCCTGATATTTCACGAGCATCGCATTTGCAGAAGAAAAGGAGGAATATCGCGAGCTCAATACAATAAGTTTACGTCATTATCGTCGGAAAAAAAAAGTTATCCACTCAGTGCTCAAAAGTCAACATCTTGCATAAATCTATCTTACGATTTTATTACATAGGGGTGTAGACCAGGGAACCTAGTTGTACAGTTTATTGTTTTATCAAAAAATTACTTGAATTGCTTAACTTTAGGCATGTCCACCGGAAAGACCTAAATCTAACCTAAATCTGCCAATAACCCAAACATCAAAAATAAAAATGACCATGTTAGTGCCGTTTCTTATAAGGTGTGTGAATTTCAATCCGTAGATTGTGGATTCAAACCTCGGCTCGTACCTGCGTCCAATGCGTTTACCGGAACTTATAAGAAATTCAATTTGATATTTATCAATAGCTTTTTCGAGGAAAAACATCGTGAGATATCGGATTTATTCCAATAAGGCTTAAGCTTCCCCCTGGGTTCGGAAGGTCAAATGACAGTCACTTTCGTACAACCAAGCGACCAAGCAAAATCTAAGGATTAGGTTACCAAGCATACACCAGATTATCTGCGAATAGCAAAAGAACGAAGAAACAGTAGAAAGAAAATTATAAATAAACCTAATAATAACCTAGTCGCATCAGAAATAACGAGATCCGCAGAAGAACGAAAGTGACTGACATAGCCCGAAGAATTGCCAGGTTGAAGTAGCAGTGGGCTGGCCAAGTGGCCATATTGCCCGGAGGACCGATGACCGGTGGGGTCGGTGTGTTCTCGAGTGGAGACCACGCACTGAACGGCGCAGCGTGGGAAGGCCCCCCACAAGATGGAGCGACGACCTGGTAAAGGTTGCTGGGTGTCCAATGGATGCGGACAGCTCACGGCCGATCTTTATGGAACTCTCTGGGGGAGGCCTGTGTCCAGCAGTGACCAATAACCAAGTGACTAAAAATTACTGGCATAGATAGAGGCAATCCATCTAAGTCCTCAGGGTAGGCAGCGCATAGGCGATTTTTTTATCACTATGTCTATGGGCCTTAGTCTCGGCTTTCCATCAGGTGGGCTGAGAGCTCAGTTGTCTACCTTCGTCACATAAAAAAAACTGTCAACGAAGCTGAAGTCCTGTTTATGCAGATTTTTTTTCCACATAAAATTTTTGTTGTATATATTTTCCACTTCGGATTTTTTGTTTAGAAAGTTAACATAACATGAGTTCAATCACATACACGAACGGTGAAAGTGCTCGCAATTTGAACGTGAAATTTGTTCTTTTGCGAAAATAAAACTGAATTACAAATGTAGCTTTCCAATAAATGCTAAATATACATAATGGAACCCTAAGTGAAAAATTATATAACGTAAAATGGGGTGAGTAGGAATTATGTGAGCAGATGAGCCATGAATTGAGGGAGTAGGGCTAGTAGAGAGAGTTGGTATTTTTAAATATTAGTTTTTAGTGTTAGTTGTGTAAGCAAGTTACGCTATTTTAATATCTTATCCTATCTAGAAATTACCCTATCTCACTCGATTTCTATTCTTCCTAGCCCCATAATACCTACTAGTGAAACTATATCAAACAAATGATCTAACCTATTAAAGACTACAGAAGTACAGACACGCACGTAACATAACTCTACACAAAAAACAACCCATAACAAGATTGTTTCCATAACACTGGAGTATATTACAAATATTTGGTACTCAAATGATTTATTAGCTTTCTCGAACACATTTCTCCGGATTGTGTTTCCTCGACGGAAACGTAAGTGGAACTTATTTTATTATTTTACGTGAAATTTATTTCTTGATATTTGACTACTCGGGTATGAAATTGCGAAATGGGATACAAGGAAATTAGAACACGGCCTTTCTTTAATGTTTGTTACAAAAAATGATAAATAAATTGTTATCGTGCATTAATTTTCTACGTCTCCTTATTATAACTATTCAAATAAATAAAATAAAATAAAAAATACTCTCCTCACCGTTTCACCCGAATAATCATAGTAAATACATTGTTTAATCTTCTGAATATTCATATTTGCCAGACTCCGTAGTCTAGTTAGTAGTGATCCCGCCTACGAAGCAGGTGGTTCCGGCTTCGAATCCCGGCGAGGGCAGCTATTTGTGTGTCTATTCACATTTATCGATAATATATGATCTTACATACGTACTATACCTATACATTGTCCGCAATGTATATAGTACGTATGTAAGATCATATTATCTCTAGGTACTTACGTAGATATTTACGTAAATCAATTTTATATCTATTATGTATACTATGTATTGTCGCTTATTACCCATAACATAATAAAGCCATTTGTGACATTCAAGATTGTCTCATGATATTTATTATTATTAATTAAATTTTTGTCTACATTACCTATTCACCATTTTATTTAGGACAACTTTATCCCACTCGCAGCTTTGTATTTATAACGCTTTCACTATATTGTTAATTTGATAGTTATGTGTTTAGTTTTATACTGTCTGCCTTATTCTACTTAACCAGTCCACCCTTACCACCCTTACTTGAGCGTATTTATTCAACATATTTTAAATTGTTGCTTTAAATGTTTTCAGAACGTACACAATATTAACATTTTATTAGGGTAACTATGTTGCCATTAGATAATGTGGGTAAATATACAGAGTTTATTTATCTACAAAATATTTATAGAACCTGGCTAATCAACCCAAAAACACGCTTGAGAAAACCCGAACATCATCACACGGTATTTTTTCTTGTTATTTTTCTGAGCAATTTAACGTTATACCTCTACTTTTGGTGTGCAATATTTATTTCGGAAAACGCTATCTATTTTGCGAATATCCAGGCCGCTGTTTCAATTTATTTTATTACTACAAGGACTCGTACGTAAAGGGTATCCAAGAACGCGCCAGCTTTTTGAAATTTAACCTGTGATGAGGGTCAAAGTAAGAAATGTACCTAATAAAAAATTCGACTCAACCGGCGTCGAGCCAATAAACTGGCGAGAAAAGTTTATTTTAAATATATCTGGCGGAGCCTACAACGAGAACATTAGGTACACATATTCTAACAACCGACTTCCGTATGTCATTTAGTACTACATACATAATTTAGTACCAGTACAAGTAGGTGAATGTACCTGAATAAATAAAGATCAGGGGCTGTAGCCTTACAGAATATTAACTTCCAAACTTAGCTAAGTGAGTAATGTCTATACATTCTAGGCGAGCAAACGCGTACGTTTAGGTACGCACGAAAATAGGTATTTGGCCTACTTTCTATAGAAACTCATTCTTAAATACACTTATAAAAACATTAAAAGCTCAAAAAACCATCTAACAAAAATTTAATCAATCCTGTTCATGTCAATGTCAACTGGTTTTGTGAACTGTTCCAATTTTTTATTGAATTTTCGGCCTGAAATTTATTAGCGGAAGCAATATAAGCGGCCGAACCGCGCCGCTTTGTGCGACTTTTCATTATGCGCCCAGTGAGCCAGTTTTACATCTTACTTCTTCGCCCTGTCCACGATATTAAACACAATAAGTTACACACGCCGACGTCGGAAGATCTGCGTCAGTAAATCGTTGACACTTGTTATTAATATCTGTATGAAGCGTTTGCGTAACAACTTAGCTAGAAAGTTCTCTCTGTAACATACCCCTGCTCGACCTGCGTTAACGTTGCAATTTTGTGCTATCTATCTCTTTCACAAGACTGAGTTCAATCCCGGAAAATCTCGAAGCAAGCCGCCCCTGATACGAGTGAAGTTACAGTTAGTTTAGTGAATGACCCAGTATGTTGTAAGGTTATAACATTTTAACTGGTTTTGAGGTACATAGTAAATAATTGCAAATCATTTGCTACACTTCTACACACTCGGCATATCAAAATCAGTAATTAACAGTTGTAAAGCTCTGAGTGGCAAAATAAACGAAGAAGTATTATAAGATACGACAATAGAAGAAAAATATAACATCAACCCTTATACACAGGAGGCAAAGATTTAAAGCCGTCCTATGTTGTCTTTAAACAGTTTAGAAGGCGTAAAGTATGGTACTTAAAAGCTTTATCTACGACAGAACATGCGTGGTTTACCTTCCCACCAGCCATTATGGTGATGCATGAGCTTATCAGTTCAGCAGAAATTCTATTACGAGCTGTAAAGCCACAACAATGCCCCGCGTGATGGATTGCCCCAACAAAACACCGCGACCCGTTACCGCCAATATGTGGAGGTTTGATTTTTTCTACGTGAAAATAATCGGGTCATGGTTCGTTGTTCATGGGTCTCCTGTCTACTGTTACGTTGGAACAAATGGATTAATGTATAGGTTTGCTTTTGATTTTCTAATCTATTATCGAATCCAATTCAATTATATCTCGAGTGAATCAGTAGGTAGGTAATCGTTGAGTTCAGTTTGAGACAAATTTTCATCCTATTATTCCGTGTACAGCATATTTCACCTATTTTTATGTTTTAATTGATTTCAGCTGACTTTAGTTTTATGAAATTCAAGACTAAGTTAGTCAAGTAAAATGAGATTGACATTGAGATTTCAAAGTTATTTAAGATGCATATTTAAGTACGTTTAACTTCATTTGTCTACTTTAAACTAGTATTGTAATATCTGCAGGTTAAGATTTTTCTGGATGTCGTATGATATTACTCGTACCTAAGAGAGTCGCGATGTCACCCAAAGACGCTAAAAAAATAATGTGCTCTGCCAAACTTGGCAGATTGTTATTTATAATTCAGGGCCCAACGCGGCGAGAGAACGGTTAAGGGAGTCCCCGTACATCCCGCCAGCACTTCGTAGTAAATAGTAATGGGCCATTTTGTAGAGCATTGTATAATCGCTATAGCCATGTTCCATCATACTTGTAGTACATAATATGTACAAGGTGGCCAAAAAATAAGTACATTCCCGATGTCTGTGAGCTTTTGGGACTCAGAATAATAACTCTTTGGAGGATTGAGAAGTTTCAGAAGGGTCGATAATTTTCTGAAATAATGATGAATTAAAATAGTAGTGTGGCAGGGTAGTTTAGGTTTTCGGTCAGATACATTTAGTTCTCGGCCACCCAAAGCACATTTACTATGAAAAAGGCCTACTACTATACCTATAATACTTAACTTACCTACTTACTAAGTACTTGTACTAAAATTTGAACTAATTTCCAAAAAAATATCCTATTCTGCGTACCAAAACCTCACTTGCAACGGACATGCACATATTTTTTGGCTACCCTGTATATTTTACCTATGTAATACCACGTATGAGCAACATGCCTTTTATGTAACATTTTCGGGGAAAATGGACTACGTGAGCCTTTGTCGGACGCATTAGTGCTAGTGCTTCGCTTAAAGGCATAAACGTTCGCAGCAGTAATGTTTTCCCTAGAATCGAATATGGGCTCTCATTTGGTTACCTTTGACTGCCAGATTATTTTTCTGCTTAATGGATTTAAAAGATTCATGATCTGTTAGCTAGGTGGCGATGAAATGTAAATGTAGTGTAAAATAAGGTTAACAAAATGATATTATATTTTTCATAAAATGTGAACAAGAATCCAATTGTTATATTACATTACTGAAAAAAAGAAAGTACATTTCTATCGCATCATGTTTTGCAATGTCGAGATACATCATCGATAATTTTTAATATTCAATTTTGTCGCTTGAAAGCGAGATGATGAAAAAAACGGGTTTGAAAATATTCAAAGTAGACGGCGGATACTTTATTCCTTATTTCCTTACACTTGAATCCTTACTAATAGAGTATCATTAAAAGTGCCTGAGAGGCCCTCAATTCATGTCGTAGAATTAATGCCGTATAATAACTCAGCTCACAAGGGTGTGCCCTTAGCGCCCGCGCTAATGAATAATAGTGCCATGAAATATATGAGAAGGTGTTCGGTCGCCTGCTAAAGCCCGTCGTATGTCAACATTGTATGCGTAATAGCATGTTCCTGAAACTAGTTTGAGGCTTAGAAAAAATCTTCACTCGGAAATTGAAGTGCAACAATCGTTACGATTTTTTTATAAACAGACACAGAAATACAATGCATAAAGATGGCATAAAGTATCTTTGCTGTATGTATAAGAAGAACTTTTTTTCATGCGCGTAGAGGAGCAGAGGATTTCTATTTATGTAAATTACTGGCCACACTTTGAAAGTTTGTGACAGGCAAATTAGCAATAAAAGTTGTAAATTTTATCCTGTTTGCTTACTGAACAGACAGATGAAGCGGGATCCTTTGTTGGCACACGACAAACTACGGAGACTCCGTATTTGTTTCATAGAACTAATAATCCTTATGAGTTAGAGTAGATATTCATTTCAACGGAGAGAGAAGAGAAAAGTAACTTATTTGGTCCTATTCTACTTTAGTTTATTTACTTAGTTCTAATGTGAAGCTCTATTTGTTCATGATATGATGATGCATATGAAATTTATTTAACAAGGAAAACGATTTCGAAACCAAAGAAAATTATCACATCACATCACATCATCAGCCTATGTCACTGCTGGACGTAGGCCTCTCCTATTAACTATGCGTATAGACGCATTAGGAGGTAATTGCCCATAATTTCCACGCTGGGCAAGCGGATTGGCGATCGCAGTAATGTGTTCACTATGATGACGCTGCTGATGCCCATCATTAATCGTTATCAAAAAAATGCTCAGTGACACTTCAATCCCTTAGTCGACTCTTACGACACCCGCAGGAGGAGTTGGGGTGGTGACAAATGTATTCTTACTGCCGTCACCACACGGCTTAAAGAAAATGATCGTACATTCTAATAAGATAGATAGGTACAATAAGTAACACATATCTATCTTTAATGTGTACAATGTATATGACTGTCTTGAAACTTGTTTTGATACTGATAGTTTAAACTAAATTGAGTATTATCTGCTAGTATCATAAGCCATAATTCGATACAAGCCTTTACTTTACAGACTGTCATCCATCACACGTGTGTACAAATTATACCTGATGACATACCAGCCAAAAACCTCGTTTATACGTTCCTGAAATAGACACTTGAGCGATCGATATGTGGCACACCTCGCGGAGTGGCCAACACTCGCTAATAAAGCCACACCTCGCCTTAACTGAAACAGATTACGGCTGATTTACGCGCGATAAACTAGGCCGGTTCATTATTGCTCCATAACATTAACAATAATGGAGCATGTTTAGAAAACGTGTGACCTGAATGTTTCCTCTAGGACCTCTAATCATTTTTATAGTTGTGTAACAAAGAATATATCGGATCGTAACGTGTTGTGTAACGCGGACATACAGACGGTCACACGGAAATAGCGAAACAATACCTAATAATTAATATTAATACGGGACCTACCTACTTGACAAGTAAATAATTATTGAATTTCTTTTGCTCGTAATTAAATCTGACTATGCTTCGACTGGCATTTTTACCTACCTAGGTGCCTTTAATAGACATCTGCTAACATACGCCTTATGAAAATATGTAGATGACTTAATGCATACAAATTTGAATAAGTTTATTATAAGTAATATATGAAGGTGCCTACATGGTTAAATTCTGTAGTGACATTTATAACCCTTTTATTATTCGGTAATGTATTCAGTTCATTAATAGCCGACGTGTCAGGTAATAAATAGAATGCTTTTAGCCGTCCAATCGTGTTGGAACTACTCTCCAGTCCCGAAATATTGACAAAAGGTACAATATCGGACTAAAGGTTATATTGATGAAAGCAAAGCTTAAAAGAAATATAGGAGCGCGACGTCCTGATCTGTAAAATATAAGTAATCTAAATTTGTCGCTCCGACAACTAGAGATGAATAACCTATGAAAAAGACAAAACAGAAAGACCTTCATAAAGTTCTAAAGTGCAAGAGCCGGTTGAATATTCAGCGTTTTTGCGTTTTTATTTTATCATTGTCGTCTCTGCAAGGAACGCAAAACAAATTGTAAGTATACAATAAAAATAATTTAATACCAATGTCAAGTCGAGCATAATCACTGTTGTTGCTACTCGTCCTTTCATCGCGGGAGCGGTTAAAAGGCTCCTAGGACGATCACCCAGTCGTCAGCCTCATCGTCTGATGTAGATATGTATTAATTACGGTTATTGAGAAAAAATGTAAAGCCTCTAAGGCACCGACACAAAATTTTCAATTTTCTAGCTCAAATCTTACCCGATAGCAGCAAATTACCGTAAATACTCGTACCTTCCTCTTTTGTTTAACAAGGCCAACCTATCACAACTTAAAATGTTTTCGTTTCTAACATTTCCAAACGAAATTTGAGCACAAGGGCCATAGAAAAGCTATCTCTCGGACTTTAATTGTGGAGTGAAACATCACACGTGACATCGATAACCCTCGTTACGCGCACGATAAACCCCTTTCTAGGGAAAATCGAGGCAGCTTTCAGGAGTAAAAGTAAACATGTTTCTTTTTATAGGTAGAAGCGTAAACAAATCATGCATTCTATATCAGGTGTGTCTTTTACGTTGTTTAGCTCATGTTTGCCTAATTTTCTGTAGCTAAGCAGAGATGCTCTGACTGAGGGAGGGTTTTAGTAGGTATCGATTTTTTGTTAGATATTTGGCTACCTTTTGAGATGGTATTTCAAATTCAAACATTGCCTCATGGTTTGACGCATACAAAGTAAGGTTTACTCGACAAAAATAGCACAAAGAGATATGTCCCATACCCAGCAAATTCCCAGTCTTACCTACTTACAAAAAAGTGACTGTTTGGGAATATTCCACATTCGGCATTGGGAAAGTTACCAATTAAGAACAGCGCATCACAAGTGGATACTGCGCTTTAACAGCATCTGCGGCACTAGGTGCTTGAAGTATAAACAAAAATAGTTATTTATGATACAAGTGTGGAAATTGGGCTTTTTTCAGGACGAGTATCGGTAACCGACACGAATTAGAAAAAAAGCCTACATTTCAACATGTGTGTCATACAACATTTTACAAAGCATTATGCGAGGAAAACCATACTATCTCGGCAGTACCAACCGGGCCGTGCGGAAAAGTACTATGAAAAGTCATTTCCGCACACGTGTGAAAAAAAAACTTTATGTGCATGAGTTTACCCTTAAAAAAAGCACTTTCTGACCATATGCATTGTAACGATAATTACCTACCTACTGATAAGTGGGTTATGGAAAGATACGAACCGACACGGCGGCACAAAGAGAAACACTCTACTACAGAGCACATTAGCATCGATTTACATAAACGGATTGGAATTCTATGTCCAGCCGGATTTAAATAATAGATGGCTACGATTCGAAACTCGGCACAAGTTGAGAAGTTTACGTGAGGGTCCGTAAGGAGACGGGCCGTCATTTTAACTTCTAATTGACCTTCTGAATCAAATTGAGACTACAGTAGTGTAGTTGGTAAGTGATCCAGGATCGAATCCTGGTTAGGACATTCATTTGCTTATTTATCGGAAATTTATATTTTCATTAGTCATCGTTTTTTGCGTATCTTAATTTGTGTAGATTTTTCCAATGATATTAATTTGTGTAGATTTTTCCAATGATTTTAGACATGTAGCGACAGTGAAAAACTCGTTAATTTTTATAATTTGGTCCACTTTATAGGCGTATACTATAAAGACAAAATATAATAAAAGTATTAAGTAAGTGCTGTCTCTCTAATAGGTACGAGGATCATACAGAATTTTTTGTAGCATCTGAGCATCTTTCCTGTGGACATATGAAAGTTAAGGACTCTAGAACCCTAATTTTCTTGTTGGACGAAAACAAGTCAGAAGCCACTAGGCTAGGTTTTGACACTCAATATTTGTATGTCCATACAACCGTTAACTTTGTTCTAAAAAATATTTTTTTTGTGACACATATACTTTTAGGTAAGTAGGACCCGAACCGAACTGGTCATAATCGAATTTCACACTGCTAAAAATCTTTGAGTAAACCTTTTCATTCTTGTCGGCGAATCAATTTGAAATTAGTATTCTCAGTGGCTAGAGCAACACTGTTTCATTAAAGTTTGGCTTCAGCTGTTGCCGGGAACATCACAAAGGAGCGAACGGGATACTCAGCCATTCTCATTTAAATTATATTCGAAACAGGTTCCCATATGCATCACCATCTTTTCCTTGAAAGTTCAAATGTTTTTGAACGCTGCCATCGTATTTAGGTATTGTGATTATTTTTCTGGATACTCGAATCCGAAGTTTGGAAAGTAAAACCGACAATATTTACATTCATCGCATAGTGTAATGCGTATTTAATACGAGGAAAAAAAGGTTTCTTTCTGTCAATTGCGAGGGATATTTGAATCGAAATTTTGCCATTTAAAGTCACTAATATACACACACACATATAAATGATATTCTATTAGACCACAGTAGACCTATTAAAGGAAGTAATACCAAGAATATATTTATTCAAGGTGATTCACACAGAAAAAGTACTAAATCCATGAGCGTTTTAGACAGTAAGGCCCCTTAAGAAAATCTGCAACATTTTGTCACAGGTAGGTACAGGTAGGTATCCCAAACTTAACTATCAAAGCGAGGTGACGATATTCACTTCGTTATTGAAAAAATACACAAATGTAACCATAACTCCCAAAATTATACTAGTATTATTGTCATCATACAGATACAGAAAAACGCCCCGGGGCATTTATCTATATCTGCTCTGTAGTGAAACATACACTCGTCCCACTTGAATATGTATAGAAAAAACATAATCGTAATGCTTCTAAGAGTTCCTAATTAAAGTAGGGGAGGTAGGGGAGGGATGGGCACTTTTCACTATTTATTGCATAAAAAAAACAGATTTTATAGATAATCAACTTTTATTGCCAATTCTTATTGCACCACATATTTGGCTAGATATAACTAAAGAGATTTCTTAAAAATCACAATCAGTTTCAACATTACGAGATATTTTATAAACTAAGTCAAAAGTGCCCAATGCTCCCTATGGTAGGGAGGCTTGGGCATACCCTGTGGGAGGCTTGGGCTCGGCCTATAAATCACTTTATATTTATAACGGAATTCAAAAATTAGTTAACAAATAAACTATTATTAAACTATATCAATAATCGAAACCAAAATCCTTTATGGAATCTTGTTTTAGGTACCGTTGCAAACTAGATCTAGGGATTCCGTATTTATCAGCCAGCAGTAGTTTTTATTTTTGAACCTTTTCATACTTCTTCTATGGCTCGTAATATTAATCTTTAGGAATTTCCCGTCGCAATCCTTTCTTTTTGAATTTAAACGGCATCTTTCTGTAATTAAAAATAAACCTTAAATATTGGCTCTACTCCTCCTGTACTGAACATAATAGGAGGGAGCATTGGGCATGCCCAAACCGCCCGCGCGCCAAATGCCCATTGCTCCCTCCGTATACATTTTCGACATAGGTTACCGGTATTTTTTTGAATCTACATATCTAGGCTTTAATTTCAGTTTAATTCATAGATTAGTAAATATACAATAGATAAATAATAGAAAATACACATACCTTTAATTAGTTTTCTCTTTATTACAATCCGAAACCGCAGCAAAATATTTACTTTTACGAGCGCATAACCTTCAAACGTGTTTGTGTTTCACAACTGACAGAAAATACAGATAGGCTATGGATGAATAGTGTTGCCAGTCGGTAAAGTAAACTACCAAATCAAGAAAAAAATTAAATCTTTGATCAAATCAGAATAAAAAGGGGGTGCCCATGTCTCCCAACTGCCCTTCCCTCCCCTACCTCCCCTATTGAAGGATATATCATTTTATTTCTTGACATGTTCACAAGAACAGTGCAACTCCGTGTACACGTATTAACGTTTTCTTACTTATCAGCACACAGCAAATAAGATAATTGAATAGACAAAAGCTTTAATGTTCATGACTACGCTAAAATGAGATTTATTTTTAAGTTAAACGCCAAAAAACCGCTCTGGCCCACTTTCCGTCGCAAGTTTTTGTCCTCGGTTCCCGTGTCACCCAAGCCGTCGAGGTCGAGTTAACGCTATTTTTGCTACATATTTTGTCATTTCATCTCGAATGTCATGTATCTTTTACACTTATGAATAATTTTATTTAATATCAAAAATCAGTATCTATAATACGTTCTCATTTAATAGTATTTTATGCAACCATTGTTTATGAGAGGTGAAAATAGGTGAGTGGCGTGGGTAACAATTTGAGGCGAAGCCGAAAATAGTTATTAAAGACGCCACGAGCATTTTTTGACTCAGTTGAACAATGTTGCATACAATACTTTTTCTACGACCACACACTTATTTTCAAATAAAATTGTAAATTTGAGAAATATTCTTAGTCAAACACAATTTTATTAATCATCAACGTCGGGCGGGAGATGTCAAAATTAAAAAAAGAAAGCTTCTGTGGTTTACTGCTCATCAGAAATGACATTGGCAGCCGTGTATTTCATAAAGTCTTGTATACACGAGGTGTCTTAAAATGCAAAAAACGAACTGCGTGTAAACCCGAATGCGTTTATAGGGAATAGACAATATAGACTTATCTTGACATCTGTAAGGTAGGGGCTTAAAGGTGTGTTCACGACCATGTCAATGACAAATAAAAGTACGGGAGTAGAACAAGCGAATAAATTAATCCCCTTAATCCCCTTATTCATAAACGTCTCGTAACTTAGCAAGCCGCTAAGTCCATACTTGTCCATTTCGGTTTGTCAATATAATATCCGTATGAGCGAAAGAGAAAAACAATACTTAGCGGCTTGCTAAGTTGGGAGACGTTTATAAATAAGGGGGTAAATTCATTAGTGCATTCAATACTACATAAAAAGGAAAATGCCATCGTAATTAAATAAGTCATTTACGTACCTCATACAGAATATAGGATATATCTTTAGTGTATTTATGTAGCTATTATTTTTGTATTAATTCTTAGTTTTTAGACATGAATTTATAGGACACACTATTCTTGAATGAATACATTCAAGTTGAGGCCATGCACTTTTGCAGCTAATAGTACCTATAGCTCAATACTGGTACACATTCCTAATTCGACAATACATTATGTTCTACAAAACTACAAGATCTTCATGCTTCATTAGCCAAGAAAAATTCTTTCCGAAAAACTTTCTTATTACGTAATTATTAGTATATTGTTCCCGTCTACGTGACTAGACTGATCAAGTTTCGTTTGTTGTAGCAACTAAGCAAGTATCAGACAGATTGGTAGCGCAGCCAAGTTTGTTATTCGGCTTAAGTTATCCCGCCAACTAAGAGAAATATAGAACACGGATCCTCCTGGGAAATTACGACAAGAAAGAGCTACCGGCCTTATGAGCGGGCACGTCGCGGCAATCCACGCACGGCAATAGGTGTCTATTTCACAAATCGACAGGCGGCAGCTTGGTAAAAGAGAACAAAGAATTTTACAAGGATTTGTAATAGTGGAATGAAATAAAGCGGGATGGCAAAGTTTTTCTCGAGTAAAGGGAATGCGATTCCGCAATGTAACTTGTACTGATTAATGGCTAATTCACTTTACCTAGGAAGAAATATTAGTATTGGTGGTTGAATTTTTTTTTCAATTGCGACAAGAAAGCGGGATAGCAAAGTTTTTCTCGAGTAATGGGAATGCGATTTCGCAATGTAAGTTGTACTGATTAATTATTAATTCAATTAGTATCGGCGGTGGATTTTTTTTGTACCTACGCAATTTAAGTTAGTTTTCAAACTTTCTTACGAACGGCTTGAACAACCAATAAAATTCATATGAAATACATGAAACCTCCATCATAAACATTTATCTTTTTTTTTTCAGTACAGTTGGTGTTTTTTAACGAACTAGTGCGAGAAGTGGTTAATTTTTTGTCAGGTCGATACTTCGGAGGATACCTAATACTGAAAAACTTAGTACGTTACACGTGCAAAAAGGAAATTCGTAACTTGTGCCGTAACTGCCGTACCATGACTTGGCAAGAATGGTTTGTATCAGACTCGTACTGATGTATTGGAGGGGGCATGATCAGTCTTTACGAATCGAGCAAGCGCTACCTAGGGCTTGCAATTCCGGAATTTTTTGTATGGGCATGGGCAATATCGGAATTCCGATATTGTCCATACAAAAACATTCCGGAATTGCAAGGGCTAGCGCTACCGTATACTACAGGGTGGCTGGTAAGTATACCGACAAACTTAAAAGGTGTATTCCTGAACACATTTTGAGGCTATAATTTCATATGAACTTTTCTGGATTCGGCTTAGTTTAAGAGATAATGACCTGTTATTCAAAAAACTATTTTCATCACAAGTCACGGAAAAATGCCTGCACGATTAAAATTCTTACACTAGTAGTTTTCATCTCGACATACACACTGATTAAAGTTAGAGAAAATGAGGAAAAAGTTTCAGAAGAATGTTCAACAAAAAAAAATCAAAAACCCTGAAAAAAAATTCTTTCCCTACAATTTATTACTGGTCATGTACAAAAAAAAAACAAAATATCAAAAAACGGAATAACCTAAAAAATTTTTTTTGTTCGATAATGACATATGTCACATATTTTTTTTTATTCCTTTTGTTATCAAAAATGCATTGGTAAAGTCTGTCGGTATACTCCTTCCCACCCTGTATACTTGCCAGCTCGTAGTAAGCATACTGGATGCTACAGCTAATTAAAATAAACTGATTCCCGACTATTCCATAAGTTAAGAGTTGTACATTTTAATTAAGTAATACTTTGAAATTACAGAAACAAACTAAGAAATCACCATTTTTGGCATTTTGATTAAAGCGTCGTGTTTTTATACCTAGGGATTAATTCGCTGCTTTACGACAAACCTGTGATAAGTCATAACATCTTTCATACAGAGATATCACTGTTTTGACGAAAGGCAGCGAATTATAGTGAGTTATCAATTATCATTACTCTTTACGACTCATACTTGACCATTGTCTTGGATTTATTACATAATAGACTTAGAAACCATATTAATAAAAGCCGCGGCCATGAATCTCGGTCACATGTGTGGCGGCGATCATGTTTGGGAAAAAAGTGGGAAAAGGGACACGCGGTCCTTTTGTGACTGCCGTTTGACATCGTATAAAATCTATGCCAAACGCTGAACTTATTACATTCAAACCCCCTTATTCATAAACGTTTGTTAACTTAACAAGCCCCTAATAATTGATTGTCCCTTTTGCTCTTATGGACATGTGTCCTTAACAATGTTGTTAAGAACGAAAGGGACAAACAATTATTAGCGACTTGTTAAGTTAACAAACGTTTATGAATAAGGGGGAAAAGGTTTTACCAAATAAAGAATTCACAGGCATATTTAATGTATCCGTCGTTAGTATAAATCTTATTATATCAACAAAACATGTAAGGTAATATTAAAAAAAATACTCTGTTTCCTCAAATTGTATTCAAACACGTTCGTTTAAATTGAATTTTGCTACATGTTTTAATGTCATCCCAAATTTATTAATTTAATCACTTACAAAAATCATTGTAAACATGCGTATAATATTCCAACTTCTTTTTCAACATCCCACTAAGAAATTACATTGTTTTTTACGTAGGTACTAGGTACGTACATATAAAAAATCAGATAACAATTAATAATAATACGTCTACAGCCGTTAACTTTTCTATCCAATATTTCTCTTAGTTTCGAACTGAACCATTACTGCCCGTAAGTAATTAAAACTTGGTAATAGATTAGCCAGTTTGACGAAAAACTTAGAGAAAAACCTGACGCGCAAGACGGAACGCCCACAATAAACAACTTTCATGATAACGTTTCACCACAAAGCGGAAATGGAGAAAAAAACTATGTAAGCGGATGAAATCTCCTTCAAGCCGATATTTCGCGGTGATATATGGCCGGAGGTCAACTGTCGCCGGGTGCCCACGGCTATATACAATACCCGAATAAAGATACGCGTCTTTCCTCTTATAGGGAACGAATTCAAGATTTTAAATGTAAGTATCGGCTGCAGATTTGTAATAAAACATGTAGTGCAGTAATTGAAGCGAAAAATATGGTCTTACCTCCGAATTTTTTTACTGTGAAGCGATTTGCATGAAATTTTGGATTTAGGCTCATCTTACCCTTAACTTCAAAAGTGAAAATTATCTGAACTCCGCCTGTTATTTTTAAGGGTTGTAAACAACCCCTTAATGGCAAAATTTACATTGAGCCATTTTATCGCTAAAAACAAGTCTAATAGGAAGTGGTGAAATTGTAAAGTATTTTCTAACATAATTACCTCATATGAAAATCATTTTCAACCCCTTCAAAATCTTACAACCCTTGCAAACAACCCCTAAATTGAAAAAATCACAAAAAAGTTTGGTATGACATAAAAAGATGTAAGTATAAAGTAAGTGATATTTTATATTCTCTATAATAATTATCAAATTCTTAAACCCCTTTCAACCCTTAAAAAATATCCCTTGATAAAAAATAGTATTTTTTTTGATAATATGAATTGGATTTAAATATTATTCCACACTCTCGAAAATGATTATCATATTCTTAAGGTTTTCTACCCCTACACCACCCCTAAATTAAAACAGTAAATACAGTATGTATCACATAGTAGAGCAAAGAAAGATGTGAATGTATTAAGTCATACTGACCAACTTTTACTACCGGGCCAAGTTATCGTTAAGGAGTTGTTCCTTCCTTCATCAGCTAACTAACACGAAACGATAACTACTACTCGCAAACACTTGAATAGATTTCGAAAATGTATGAAATTTGTTATATTCAAAGAATTATCCTCCGACTCCTAATCGTTAAGGAGCTATACCTTCCATCATCAGCTCACCAACATGAGACTATGACCACCTGGCAAATACTCGAATAGCTACAAAAATTCTTGAAATGTGTTATATTTAAAGAATTATCCCTCAACTCCTAATCGTTAAGGAGTTGTACCTTTCATCATTAGATCACCAACTTAAGACGTACATGACTAGACGCAAATACTTGATTAGTCTTCGAAAATAAATTAAAAATGTTATGTGTGCCTACAACATTTGAAGAGTTCCCTCGATTTCTCCAGGATCTCATCATCAGATCTGGATTCGATGACAATGAAACTAACCAGAAGGTATACCCTTTTAAACAAAAACAGAATTCTTTAAATCGGTCCACGCGTCTTCGAATAATCGGGGAACATACACAAAAATAAAAATAAATATTTCGTTGAATTGTAAACCTCCTCCTTTTTTGAAGTCGGTTAAGAACCATTGTAAAGGTAATTAAGAGAGCTACAACATCCTTCATTGCAATATATAGTAAAAAACCTTTTTCTAAAACGGCGAAGGGTTAAAGGGCTTAAGAGAGGCTCTGATTACGCTACCACGCGCTCTTTAAACAATCATATCTCAGTCAATTTTTGTTTGACAGAAAAAACAAGAAAACCAAATTGTTTATCAGACAATACCTTAATTTTGAATTCATGCACTTTTATACGTAGCTGTCGTCATTTTTGAGATATTATTAAAACAAAATGGGTGTCAAGAAAATTCGAAATTTCGTTTTTTATTTAATCGTGACTTTTTTTTAAAACTATGTGTCCTGAAGCAGCCAAACTGATACTATTTATCAAACTCTTCATAATAAAGTTAATTCTAGGCGGAATGCGATTAATTTTAATTTCAGTGGAAATGGCACTTATGAAACCCATTGATTTAAAAGAAAAAACATTAGATGCTCCCCTTGTTTGCGATACAGCTCACTTAGTTTCCGTGCAAAAGACTTTTGATAGTGCTCATTTTAAAGCTTATTTCAAGCACTACAAAATCCTTATGTATTAGAATGCATAAAATGCATCTGCTCGCCGGTAGATGGCATTGACCACATCGATTAAATTTCAGACAAAATAAAAAACGGCTTTGATCTTTAATATCTAGCTTAATATTGCACTTAGAATACTTTATAAAAACCCAAATTGATCATTGTTTTACCTGTTACAATTTTGTACTTACAAAATTTTCGATAAAACGTACATTTTTGGAGATATTGATAAAAAACCGATGAAAAACGTGAAAAAAATGCGAATTTTCAATTGCCAATAACTTGAAAAGTATTGGATTTTTTGAAAAACTTTATAGATAATTTTTTTGCTTAAAATTAGGACTTCTATCGATATCCGAGGTTATTTAGCAAAATAAAAACGCCACCCCCGAGAAGGGGTGGCAACCATCCCCAGGGCGGTTGCGCAGTTCGAATCATTTTCACTTTTGAAGTTAAGGGTAAGATGAACCTAATTCCAAAATTGTATGCAATTCGGTTCACAGTAAAAAAAATCGGAGCATTAATGCTTCAATGACTGCACTAATGTGAAAAAATAATCACCAAATTAAAATTTTGAACGATTTCTCTAAAATCCCAGTATCAGACCCTGACTTGGTGCCAATGCAACCATTTCGGGGCACGCTCGATTTAAAAAAAATTGGGAATCGGTTGACCGATATCGAGAAACACACATACAAAAAAAAATCTAATTCAGAACAGAAGAGTCGAATTCAGAACTTCCTCAACTCAATACGAGTAGTCAAGTACATGCAATTATTTTTTGGTGGTGTCATTAGCTGTTTGATTTCGTGGTGTCCGTACTTAGATCAGGATCTTAAAGAAAAAACTTTACACAGGGGCTCATGGAATGGCTCCATCGACAAGAGCGCAACTCTTAAATTTATAATGATCATGTCATGATGGTGTCATTAATATGACACCACGAAATTTCTAATTAAAACCTATTCAAAGAATTGACCCATGAGAATGTTTCAGTGTTTTTAGTTGATGTAAGGACTCTAATTTAAAGCAATTACATTAGTTATTTCAACGAAATTGTTTGATTTAAAAGATCTACTCGAGGAGAGGATTAGATTTACTCTCTTTATTTAATTTCTCCTTTAGACTATGAATGATTTAATTATAGTATGCCCAATTGCAATTTCGGCGTTTTTAAAAATGTAAAATTGTAAAATCAATGAAAAGGACGTAAGTAGCTACTAATGTTCTTACATTACAAAAAGGCATTCTTATTCAAATAAAGCGAGTCGTCAATCAAAACTCACGAAATAGAAGTTTAGAAAATGTCGTCAGCGAACTTGATCCCAAAACTTAATATTCAAAGTTTGAGTGGCAATTTACACGAGAGTTCTATCTGAAAGGCCGGTCTACACGGAGGTTGAATAATGTAAGCAAAGGAACCCTCAAACACGACCCGCCTTATAAGTTCAAGTCTTAATACAATTCTTCTTAGTTCACTCTTTACATTGTGCTCACGTTTGCTAGTCGTTATAGCAATAAGTTTAAGCACTCGGGACGGCTATTCTATTTTTGAAAGTAATAAATACAATGTGGCTCTTTTTGCAAATTACGAAGTGTCATCATAATAATATTGATGAGTCCGATCAATCGAATCAATCATAAATTGTATTCGCCACGCTACTTGTTGCTGTTCTTTACTAAATTCAAATACGAATAGTATATTGTATGAAAGTAGTACCTACCTAAACGTATCATTATTATCATTAATCATGTATTTTATTTAGAAGTTTAAATTTTACCTTTAGCTATATAGTTTTTACTAGCCTTCTGAAGCCAGCCGCCCGTACCATTCGCGAGGACTGGTTTCAAAAAATAATAGCGCAATTAAAAAAAAAAAGTACGTACCTAAAAAAATGTAAAGTAGTTTTGTACTTCTTCGCAATACATGATGGACAATAGATTTTCATTGCAGTACATGTCATTATCTGTTTCAGGGACGAAAGCAACATTTTCTAACCAGTAACTAATCGCTGATTGTTTTGTAATTTTTCATCTCCCTTGATCGGAAAGTTGAATTTTCGTAAGTAAGTTTGGCGGGTCGAAATTTACTTTTCCGTCTCTAGAATTGAAATAATTTTTCATCTCTCCTGATTGGAAAGTTCAATTTTCGTACGTAGTTAGGCGAGTCCAAAGATGTTTTTCCGTCCCAAGGGTCGAAAGTAATTTAATGTTTTTTTTAAGTAAAACAAATAACTATTACTTTCCTTAAAGTCGAAATGAAAAGAGAGTGTTTAACTCGGATGATAGTGACCCATTGGTCCTCAAATTATTTCCAACAAATTTTGTCGTAATAGGTATTACCTACATATTTATTTACGCCAATTGAAATAATCAACATTTTACTCTGGACAAAATTCGTGAAATCGCAACATTAAGTTTTCCAACTGTCGAAAATTGGTTTTTCATTTGCAAAATCCCCATTTCATTCGACGAACGAGTAAATATCTTTTAATAGTAATCCGTTTCAGGTTACCGTCAGGGGGATACGTTGGACGAATACCTCTTAACAATATCGTTGAATAACTCGGATTATTAAAATGCTGTAGTGTAATTATTTCATGAACTGTAGTATTCTAATATTGTACCTACTACACAACTAATACTTTTGTTTTATATGAATAAGTCACTTAATTAAGTACAGCCAAGTACATACATATTCTGTAATGGACCATAATATTATGGTCTAAAATTATATATTTATAATCAAGCGCAGCCATCAGCCAAGATGCCAACCGCTAACCCAACTGTCTTTTTCACACTAATGACAAATAGATAAAACGATCTTGGATACATACGTCGTCTGACGTCGTAAAAATGCGACAAAGACTTCTTACCCCTTACTTCCCCCTTACTTCTTATCCCAACGATAATTCCATAAACAATAAATAAAAATCCAGAAACAATATCTTTCCGACAAACAGATGTAGTAGTAACTAGAATAGGGTGTTTGAAGTTACTTTTAGTTTATTTTATTTCTATAACTATTCACCTTTTATTACTTTGCGCAATAAACCGTCTTCGAAATGAAATAAATCATTACTTTCCGAAGACGAAAGCGACCGAATACCACGCTCAATAATAATTTCCAATAACATCTCTAATTACTAGCTGATTGCTTACGTCATATTACATCGCTTCACGCTGAATTATTTCTCGGTAACATACCTACTAAGAACATTTTATTATTTTTACTAGTCTGGACTGGAATAATATTTCTGATAGACATTGACTGATTACCTTTTCTTTGTGTGATCAATCAATTCGATGTCTAGCCCGTGAAATAAAAGCTGAAATTGTGTGAGACGACAAATTATGCTTTCTGATACATACCTACAAGTAAGTACTTAGCAGGCTCTTTGAGAGTTACGAGTATAATAAAATAACCTACACGTTAACATACTGGTTACCTGCTTAATGTAGGTAATAAAAATAGGATGTCGATGTTCGTGTGGTTCCGTAAAGGGACCAGACCATATCCTTAAATAGTTATATAGACAGCCATCTCTTCATCTATATCTATCATTCGATCTTGGTTATGACCAAGGAACAAATAATTTGTGATAAATAAATACACAAATAATGCCCTCGCCGGGATTCGAACCCGGAACCTCCAGCTTCGTATGCAGGGTCACTACCAACTAGGCTACGGAGGCTGACATGACATTAGTGATAAATGCCCACATTTTCTATTTATAGGGATTATACAGAAAAAAACTAATGTATAATGTAATCAAGGTTATGTACTTTCTCTAATGTCTGAAGTATGGAATCATAATAATGAACATTGAATTGATTCACCATTATCGCAGCTCTCTTTCCACTCCTCTGCTGATACCGGAAGGAACCCTCTCCAGAGCAACCTTAATGCCCATTACGGAACCCTTCTTATCACTCATTTGTATCATTATACATTTCAGATACCTTTTCCATGATGTCATTATAGGTAATTGGAAAATGCCGGGATGCCTTTATTTGCTGATGTTTGATGTAAGATTGAATTACATGCTTTGTGTGTTTGGGCCATACTGCGATTTAGGTTTTAATTTGTTTCTTCTGGGGGCTTAATATTCAAATTTTAACATTTGCTATTTTTCGGGTTGCTAGTTAATTTGGCTCCTGGTTTCGAAATTCTAGAATAAATATTATCCAATTATTCACTTAGAGAGTAGATCAAAATAATGGTAGCTAAATATTCTTGAACACTTGGCAGCTACAGAAACCCAAAATCAGATTTAGTATGACGATTTGTATGTTGTTTGGGGGAAGATAGGGCGATGGTACTTTTCAGTCTGATCTTTGTTATTATTATTGCACACGAATTGAATAGTGTCTGTTTTAGTGTGTTTAGCAAAATGTACAAGTTGCAGGACATTCTTAAAATTGTGAGAATATTCTCGGAAATGTCCAAGAATTTTCATGAGAATTTAAGAGTAAGTACTCAATGAGAATGTTTCCATGAGAACTTATAAAAAGGTGTTATTACGAATATTGTATTTCACAATAAAATTGAGTAAATAAGGCATAAAATAAACCTTGAAAGGCATGTATAAGTACACAAAGCTTTGGGCATGATTTAGACTGCTTGTAAAATTTAAATTGCCGAGAACATTCTCTATAGAAGTTTCGCAACTTATGAAACTTCTCCTCGGTACATAGCTATAATAAATAAATGCAAAGAAAACACAATTTTCCCCGAACATCAAATTATACAATTGTAATATTACAATGTAATATTGTAATTACGAACTCGATTAATAATTGATTGCTTCCGTGAACAATTTTGCTCCATTAATAGTATTGGATTAATGTTAGGCAAATCAGACAGTTAAAAACAACAAACTTACAATTTCATTAATGACCGAATGATTACATACTAGCAATAATCTAAACCACTATAAATATACTCGTATTTCACTTCAGATCGATATCCCTCTCATTAATACGCTGGCACTTTACGGACGGTATTTATTTATACATTTACGTGAGGTCGGCGGATATACTCATTTGTGATAGGTCGGTATCTGGCGGCTCAAGGGTCGAGAGCGCCATCAGCGGTAATGGGGTCTCTCTGGATTGCCGACGATTACCCCGCCATATTGAAATGTACCTCATCCACCATATCCGCCAGCTTTCGACACAAACGCGGAGGAATCCTTAATAACTCTGTTGTGAAGCATTTTGTGGTTATTCAGGCTATTATGTGCCATCAGTATGAATTGCTATTCTTTGGATGCGGAATATGATTGGGGAGATTAAAACTTGACGCTTTGTTGAAAGTAATATCTTATGATAATCTGACAACTCAGTACCTAAGTTTCAAAGAATATTTTTGTCTGAAATAATTGGTGTGTACTTAATACCTACTGTTTAATTTGTATGTCTTTATGTCAAATAAGTATATTATGTAATGTGTAATAATAATTTCAGGTGAAAGGAAAATCTATTTCACTTAGATACCCTAAGGGTAGGTTACTTATAATAATAGAAACCATTTAAAAAATGGCCGTCGCTAGTTCCTCAAATAGTTCAGAGTTCACTATTAGTAAAATTTAACACTGTACCTAAATGAAACGATCCTCAAAAGAGCTACGTACTTAATTCGTTATTTTCATTTATTAATTAGTAGTTAAGTGTCTTTATTAAATATTTTAAGCTAAATAACATGTTCGTGTATCTTTTTAAATAGTTATTCCAGTATAAATATCTGCATTAATTAAAGTTGGCAAGAACCCTCTGACCCCTGCTACGTATTCTGCACGGATGGCTACAAACCGATTTTTCTAAAAGAGGTACAGGCGGTTGAAAGTGAGCACAATTACAGCAAATTATACAAGTAGGATGATATGAAATGACACGAAGCAAGAGATTTCATATAATCTGATTTATAGCCTGATTTCGATATAGCAGATATAGGTAGTCCCGTGTGGTCTAGGGTCCCAATCAGTTCACTTTACACATACAGTCGGAGACAGTTACCTGACCCTGCACACAGGCTTTGTATTGGGTTGTAACTCTGTCCTCGACTGTACGTAGTCGCGACAGTTAGCACGAGCACTGCCTATGAGACTGACCTGTGACGAGGTTGGCATGGTGGAACTGGCAGACGGCGTCGGCCTCGTACCACGAGATGCGGTCCCTGAAGTAGCGGTAGAACACCGGGAACCCCTCCTCTGGCAGCACCCATGTATTGCTGATGTTCACCTGCACCAAGATAGATACAAGTCGGATATAATGCCTTACCAAATATATATATAACTATATGATACCTAAGGATACCTGTAACTACGTCATAGAAGTACCAGCCCTAATCCGCAAAGCTCTCATTACTCAGAGCCGAGTTTTCATTAATTGGTCATCTTGTCCTGTGAAAGACTTCACTATTATCACTGGATGCTTCAAATGCCACCAAGACTTGTAAGCAATCAGAACAAACATGTAAGCACCAAAGTACCGACTTCAACCGATTTCTCCAAGATCCCATAATCGCCATCATGACATCGTTTGCAACAAGTCGGGGACCTCGACTTGGTGCCAACGGGACTATCTCGGGGTTCATCATCATCAGCTTATATTAGTCCGATGCTGGACAACAGCCTCTCCGTAGCCTATGCCCATTGACGCGATTTATGAGGTAAATGCCCATAAGCGCCAAGCTGGACAAGCGGGTTGGCGATCGCAGTAGTGTATCCACTATGATGACACTGCCATCGGCGGCTGCTGCCAATAAATAGTCAATTACACTTCAATCTCTGAGCCGACTCTTACGACACCCACGGAAAGAGTTGGGGTGGTGACAAACGTAGGTATTCTTACTACCGTCACACGGGGCTATATCCTAAAGTTTGTTTTTTATCGAAAATCACGTTTCTCCGAGAAATCGAGTAGCATATATAAAACAAAAAGAATTAAGTAGTTATCGACAAATTAAGTGTGACTGGTGCTATTAAAAAAAAAAACAGCATTTTTGGAAGTCAGAAGAAGAATTTCATTTGACTCATATAATTATTTTTTCTTTGTTATTTTAATACATGAATGAATTACAATTATTGTTAAATAACATAAATATTAAATACATTAAAATTAAATGCGCTTGAATCACGTAAACCTTAAATTCCTGCTCTGTATTTTGTTTAATCTGTAGTCAATAATAGGTACCGCATTTCGAGGAGGTAAGTACCTACTATAATTACTGAGTTTAAAATTTAATCAAAGCGAATACGAAATTATCGGTTTTCGTAACTAACTGTTCCCCAAATTAATCTAAAGTAGAAATGTTTAATTAATTCCTCTCGAGCGAAATACATCGCTTTCGCAATAATTCGGAAACTGTTTGCGGATTCCAAGGACTCGATAAAATATCAACAATGGAATTTTCCATTCAAAACTTAAACAGCAAAGCAATACAAATCCCACTTTGTTTGACAAGAGAGGACAAAGTCTCCCAAACTGTTAGGTGGAGTTGGGAAGAGGAAAGTTTGGAAGTCAGTGTTACTCGAGCGTACACGGATACCTATCGGATGTAACTTGCATACCACGGCCAAGCTGCAACTGCATTCAGAACTGGGCTTGAATTAAAATGAATTTTATTTGAAGAACAATAAGTAAACAATACATATTTGGTCGTCATATCACATAACCACTACAAAATACAAAAGTATATTGCACTGGATACTTGAGGTGCTCGATGGCGGTGAGGCTCGGACACCTAAACTAGGTCATCCTGTATCTCAGGGTCCTGTCCCCTCCGCATAGTTAGTTTTTTATCATTAAAAAAGGTAAAGAAACTTTAAACTCTATTTGACATTATTGAAAAACGCTTTAAAAATGTACCTAGGTTACATAAATTATGAAAGCAAGAGAATGTTTATAACCCTAAATAATTTCACATACTTAATGGTTAACTTTTGCCCAGCAATAGGATATCAAATAAGCTATTAAAACATGGTTAAGTATTATCCATACCTATATTATCATGAATGCTTATCTTCTTTCTGTAAATGTTAAAAAACAACTAAATGTATAGGTATTGCATGCCCTAGCAATATACATAACTATTTAAAATTTCACATATTTCACAAGTATAATTAAATTGAAAAAAAAAGTTTTTTTTTTTCAAATTATACTTAAACCTATTATTAAGATTCAATTTCTTTAAAATAAAGTCTAAACAAGTACTATCAATACCCGAAATCGATAGGTTAAAAAAGCTAATCTGTGCCATCTCTCTCTCTACGCTGTGTTTTCCTCTCGTGCTGGTTACGAGTGAAATATGTATTAATTACTCAATAAGAGATGGGTCAGTGACCGTACCACGAGTGGTTAAGTAACGGTTACGTTATGGTTTACTTGATACGTAAAGCGGTCCATCGCGCTCGCTGCAATAAATCAGTACGAGCGCGAGAGAATTTTCACGCATCGTGTAAAACCTCACGTCACGTATCCGTTAGTTCACAACTAATGTCCGACACTGAAGTCACGCTTCCCATAGAAACCAAAACTGTTAGTCTTAAAATAAACTATTCAACTCCGTAAAATCAGTGGCGTCTTCACGAAACAAATGAGAATAAATGAGTACCTATGGGCCAGAGAATCCCCCACGATTGCCCACGATAGCGTCAGGCTTTCTGCGGGATTTCCCGAATTATACATGTAGGCTGCGCTAGTGATAGCGAATTCCCGATTATTATTTTTTTGTGCTAGCGATTTATTTTTGGAGAGACCAGATGGGTGTCGCCCCAAAAAAAATCATACCCGGGACGGATCGCTTTCTGAAAAAAACTTTAAATAAATATTATTTGAAGTAATCGTGAAAACATGTATAATATTATTATTTCAAGTTAAACGGACGCAAGTTTCCAATGCGTTTTGATATAATTCTCCGGAGACCAATACAAATCGCAGAATAAGGCTTCTTGAAAGTTACATCTATAACCGTGAGGGGCTCGGTTAAGAGGAATGCCTCTAAAGCTCTTCAAACTGCAGCTATGTCTCAAGTTGGGCTGTCTCTACAACGCGCACGCGTATAGTTAGTTAATAAGGGATTCGACTGACAATAAGCTTCTTTTGAGAACAAATTCCATGCAAATAAAGTGACCAATTTCTCGCATATATATTCATTCATTGTGCAAATTTTACTGTTATTATAATAATAATGTAATAATAATTTATTTGAATCACATAAATTGTAACATGACAGTATAAACCATATCGTTACATAGATTCACCAAATTAAAACTAGCTTAAACTAAGTACTTAATGCTAAAAACCATCCATACTTCTTTCTAACACTCTCTTACATTCAGTCATCAATTGCCCTATCCCTGTCGTAAACAGTGTAAACACGTCACAGTGTGGTGACGCTGCGAGTATGGTATGGAGTTGAGGAGTGCAGTAGCGAGAGGGATGAGGGAGTGTCGGTACAGGTTCGTGCGAGAGGCCGCAGTAGCTAGAAGGGGTACTCTGAGTCGTTTGCTGCAGTAGTCGTTTGGTACGTTCAGTTTTAATATTTTCTCTAAAAGAGAAATGCTGTCTATTTTGTCCACACATGAATAACGAAATTAATCATAGATAGGTATCTGCGAAGTTCTATTGATTCAAAACCTAGTTGTCCCTGAAGGGAGCGAGTTGGGTACATGAATTATGTCGAGAATATGATAATAATACTTAACAAGATTCAGTGTAACACTTACTTTGATCATGGTCACTTTCATTAAAATTACATGGATTTACCCAGTTACTTTATTAAAATTATAACGTTTAAGATCCATATTTTAGTAAGTTCCCTCCCAAAATTCACATGCCATATTTTAATATTATATAAACCAAATAATAGCAGCAAAGTTAACGAAACTTTGAATGTATTCTGGCAGCTACAGTAAAAAACACTTTTTTTTTCTCTTTATATTGTATGTTGCAGACTTTGCTTTTGTGTGCCTTATATTGAGCCCAATATTTTAAATCTAAAAGACGCACTTATTGTAGTATTACCTACAATAAGTGCGTCTTTTAGAAGTACAATAATGCTTTTATTTACCTACGCACTAAATAAGTAAGTAGGTGTAGGTATAGGTACCTATTACCTAATGGAAAACTACCTAAATTAGAATTTCGTATAAATGTCAATTCGTCAGACTATTTATCACGTATTTAACCGCACTAACAATCTAGAACTGGATGGCATTAAAAGTACCCATACATTACTTTACTCTTTGATACCTAAAAGTTCTCCGGCTGCAAAGTTTCACATACCTAAATACCAAGAACCGATACTATCTAAATTGAAGTCACCGTAACTTTTTATTCAAAAGATTGGCTTTACTACCTCATAGAATAGAACACTAGTTTGCAAAATGTACATATCGAATTGGGAACGTCCTCCTCGTTCGTTTGTCTTTCGTTCGCCGAGAATGTGTCTGTGATGCGGTTTCGTTCCTCGCTCACCGCCACTCTAATATAGTCCCTTTATTTTACCAACTTCGTTGAACCCAATTTCGCATTCGCTTTTATCTACTAACTTTGAGGTCCTATTTGAGTATGATATCTCGTGTCAGACGTGCATTCGCAAAACTTGCGACTCGGTAAACTTATAATTGGTAATGTGTTAGCGACTCTACTAGACAAAACAACGCCGTAATTAATTAGCGTACCCTTCATTTGACTTTGTAGTCCAAACAATCGAGTAAACCGAGAACACTGTTTGGAGTGAAATCAATTAATTGCAAATCTTTGTTTTGGGAGCGGATTACTGGGAATATAGATTTAATATTAACGCCCTCAGAGATTTTGGTCCGTTGCAGATTACACGGGTGACTGAAGGCCCGGATTCTGAGTGTTTTATGGAATAATTCATCTCCAGTTAGAGTAATTAAGATAGCACTTAAGCCGGTCTGCCGGGTCGTTTAAGGTAGGTAATTAGGCGTATATCGTATGTGGAGATGGGGCTAAATGGATCCCCCAGGCTCTGGGTGCGGCGAGGAGCGCGGGTGCCATTTACCGGGTGCTTACGCTTGAAATGTGGTCGAGCCGATTGGAAGGTAACCAATTCTCAAGGCGCCAGGATGCGGGTAGAAACGTATCTACTTAAACCGCTACACAGATTAATGTGCCTAACTAACAAGCGTATGTTGAGAAATAATTAGACCACTAAATTATTTGTTTTTTTATTTATAAGGACTATACAGACGATTCCTAATGTTATGTATTTATTTATTTTGTCCATTCTTTATGTTCGTCACGTACGTTCAATTCAACATATTCAGTTTCTAATAATAAAATAATTTAAAAAAACATGTCGCTACTTTTTTCATCTACAGGTATAGGTATTGTTACTTCTGACACATAGCACTTTACCGTCGTTTTGTACGTAGCTATAGTGTATAGACGCTAAATACGTAACCATCATGGACCCGTCGGCTTACTAGACCTACGGTGAATTACGTGCCTCTAAAAATATGGTATTAAGTGTCCTCTAGCATTTCTCTTGAATTGATTAGTATTCCGCATGAGTATAAATAAACCACTATAATACCTACTAATAATACAAGAGTGCCAAAGATCCAACATTGTATAAAAGAAGATATTAAATTATTTACTTAATAATTATATTACTTAAAAGAAAGTAGATAAATTAAAAACACACATTATTTTCGTGACACAAACACAAGAGCACGATAATGAACGGCAACTTATAAAACGGTATTTTCTTTTTTATCATAATCCATAATAAATCAAAACATAAGTACTTAATGAATATTTTTTACATATAGCTTAGACAGAATAAACGAGTCCATACTTTAGTTTTAATTCTTCCTTTCTGATTTTTTTACGTATTTTCAACTTAACATGGCTTAGATTCACATATGAACTTACGATGAAAAGTGGCTCAATAACAGACAAATTATAGTGCCACTACCATTATAGTAGTAGTACTGTCATGTTAGTAATACTCGTATATTTTTCTTCAGTGCGATTGCAATTTTCATTCAGTTCTTCTAAAATGTATGTTTAAATAAAGAATACGTGGCCACAACTAAGATTAATTAAATTTTGTCTGCGTTTTGCAGTAAAATGAAATCCACAGGATAGGTAAAAGCTTAGTGTAGATAAGTTTTACTTGCTGGTTAATATGTGTATCACTGTTAATGCACTTTTTTGATTTTCTTAAAAAAAGTATCCGCCAACCTACAGAGTTTCTAATATAGTTTTGACCTGCCAAATAATAAAAAAAGTAAAGTCGCCTAAACTTCATTTTCCTTTACTATACATAAACTGACAGCTCGTCGCAACGCTACTTTACAAGTATCAAAATAGTTGCCCGTGTATAACTATTTGTTAAATAACTCTTAAAAACCTCAAGAAAACACTAAGATTTAGCGATTATAAAATACTGAGGCTTAAATGTTATTCTTACCGCTCGTCCTTGGACCGAGGCGAAAAGCGCCAAAAGCGTAACCGATAACAACATTTCGTAGCAGCGTAGCGTCGTAGCGGCCGGCCGGTGCGGGCGCCTTCGCGGCACTGACGCTACGACGTGCGGGCTACGACGTGCCTCGCGTGTTCCGGCCTCGCTTGGACCTTCCTTGTACATTATGTAAACAAAGTATTCGATGGTAAAATGTACCACCTTGTTTTTGTTTGCACGAAACGAAGGTCAGTGGAAACAAACTACTTTAGCAAATTATTCGTTTATAGGCCAAACAATTTCTTGTTTTTTTCGTGTAAACGTGACATTCTTACGTTAACTTTAATAAACTTATTTAACGTATTTTCATATTAACACTAACTTGGTAAGGTATTTGCCATTGATTCTAAGTAGGATAGGATGCCATGATTTGCTAAGACGTCATCATAAAAAAAGATGTTTAACAACACAATAAACAGTATTTTCCACAATTTTTCGTGGATAAAAACCCAGCAAGATACGTCGTTCTCTAAGCTACAAACGTTATGTGAGAGTACTTTTGTTTAAAGCTACCTTTTGTGGTAATTTTTAATTTAATGTTTTTTTCTTTGAGAGAAAATCCAAAACTCATATTTAAACCATGCAACGGGTGTGCAAATTAAACAGTTATTATAAAAAATACAAGAAAATTACATTAATTACAAGAATTATTAAACAATTATTACAAAAAATCATAAACGCAAAGGTACGACATGTACAGTCAAGTGCAAAAATAAGTATCGAAAGAATCCGCTCATAAATATGTTACGACGTTCTTATTACACAGAATTAGAGTGCACTGGGACATATTTTTGAACATTTTTGTGTACACCTTATTTTGCCTTTGACTGTAAACATCTATAGGCATTTGACGTATCGATACGTTTTTTTCCGGTCCGTATTAGTCAAAGTGTAGTGTTGGTATAATAATTATGAATATATAGCAGGCAACGTGCCCCGCTCGCCACTGACGGACAGTGCCATCACTTACGTTACGAATCAGGCTTATGGCCTGGCATGTCCCTTCATTTGCCAGGCTCCAATGGACCTTATATTAGTTTGAAGAGTGTATAATACGCACTACCGGTTCCCAGATGAGTATTATTTAGATGTGTTACCCTATTAAGGTATGTCTATTTCAGAATTAGTGAATGCAATATATCGGCATGTAAACATGGCTACGGCTCATGACATTTGTCACGACTTCTATTAAGCATGCAGCGCGTAGCACGGCAGTGTTATCCTTATTGCCAGAAACGTACATGTGATTTTATGACATCCCGTCCGTTAAGTTATTATTTGGGAATTGGGAACTATTTTCTTTAGCTTATATCGATCTTTGTTCGTATGTTCTGAAGTCGAATGAAGCCACCGTCAATATTATCTTACACCACGAAGGCCGTAAAAATATGTGGCACGCTCCTTATGTCACTCGTTAGAATTGGGTCAGCCGGCTTAGCAAAGATGTAATACTATAATTGTATACGATAAACGATAAGCAATAAATTTATGAGACTGACAGTTTTGTACGGAAAGTCACGTGACCTTTTTAATACATCATTATGGTCACGTGACTTATCGCTTATCTTATACATACATTTTTTTGTTTTGACTTTAATCATTAGTATTAAGGATTTTGTGTGCAAGTACCTAATATGAAATATTATTATATTATTCGATAAAAATTTTGTTTGACTTGCTGTGTATAATTTTTTGCTAAAATGGAAATTCTTGTAATATTAATTTATTTTAAATGTTCAAACACAATCTTATGTATTGTTAATGAATAAATGATATGAATATGAATATATGAATACAAATTGCAGAATGGCATCTTGGCTAGGCTTGCAGATATTATGATTGTGTTAGAGATTTTCCAGCCTTCGTAGTATAAGATATTATTGACTGTGTACACTTGTACAGCCACTAATCAAAACTATTCGTACTTATATTTGGATACACATACAATCTTTTTTAAACATACAGTACTTGGATACATATGAATAGCCTTTCAGTTAGCAACAAATATTCATATTCTTGGTACACATTCTATTTCCTGACTGTAACTTAAACTCAAGACCTCCACTTATCCCCACCGCCGTTAGAGGTCGTTTTTGGTATTACTAGGTATTTATAATTCGGAAGGGACGAGTTCGTGCAATATTTTGTCAGATAGATTTGTTTTACTTTCTACCCATCATAGAACATATTATTTGGTTTAGATTCGATCAGCATAAAAAGTAAACGCATATGAAACAGTCGGCCTGTATTGCAAGGCAATAAACGCTTTTGACTATGCGTAAATACGTAAATACTTTTGATGTAACTGTACATATGTGTTAGTTTTAAGTAAAACGTTCCACTTTGTCGCTTGGGTTCCCTCTATCTGGCATAATTTTGTTTATCCGAAACGCTTAGGACATAACAGATAATCTATTTTGGCATAATCTTAATGAGGCAGAAACATCACTTGGCATAAATAACAATATTTCGAACATTACTTTGCCCGAAACTATCTTGGCATATTATTATTTACGCCGAGTGCTATAAGACAGAAATTAGATTTGCATATTTTTAGGGTTCCGTAGCCAAAATGGCAAAAACGGAACCCTTATAGATTCGTCATGTCCGTCTGTCCGTCTGTCCGTCTGTCACAGCCGATTTACTCGGAAACTATTAATGCTACAGTAACGAAATTTGGTAACAATATGTGTTGTATAAACCGCTACAGGATTATGATACTAAATTGTAAAAAAAACCATTGGGGTGGGGGCCCTCCATACATGTAACTGAGGGATAGAAAATTTTTTTTAGTTGTATATAAGCGTGTGGGGTATTAATAGAAAGGTCTTTGAAAATGATATGAAGGTTTATAAATCTCATTTTTATTTAAGCAAATCGTTTTCGAGATATCAGCTCTCAAAGTCTGAAAAATGTGTCCCCCCCCTCTATTTTTTAAACTACGCGATAAAAAATTCTAAAAAAAATATATGTTATGCACATTAATAAACTCTATCAACGATTTTTGGTTTGATTAAATTATCTCCTATAGTTTTTGAGGTAGGTTGATTTAACTGTATTTTTTAATAATAAATTGATAATGGTACGGAACCCTTCGCGCGCGAGTCCGACTCGCACTTGGCCGGTTTTTTCGCATATAGCCACATGATCGAAACTTACCTTGCATGCATTTTTCGTCAGGCAGAATATATTGTGAGGGTGAAAATTTCTGTAGTGAGTGAGCGAAGCGAGCGAACAAAACCTTCCGGGGCAGATCCGACTCGGATAGGTTATGTTAGAAGACTAAGGCGGAAGCTTGGCTCCCGCCTTAGTCTTCGAGGTTATTTTTTTTTAGCAACCTAGAAAGTACTCAGCACTGCAGAATATTACGTACTACTAAATACCTCGATTATATTGAGAGCTTGTAATTATGCCTTCTCTGTTATGCGAAAACAAACTATGTCGATACTTTTTATGCACATCCAGATCATAAATAGGAGCATCGAAATTATGCTCATATAATATTCGAACAACTCGAAATCTGCCACAACGAAATATGCTAAAGTTGAATATGCCACAACAGTTTATGCACAAAGCCCATTATGACTACGTAGTTTATGCCAAATATAATTATTCATAAAAGAATTATGCCACAACAGGGTGAACCTTGTCGCTTACCACAAAGACGAAATTTCCTTGTATCTTCATATGATTAAACTGACAAAGCGGGTTTATGGCAAACGACAAAGTGGGATGTTTAACTAAACGCACTCACATATATTTAAGAATTTGTCAATGCGCAGTGTTGAGTTGAGACACTGAAAATTGCCGGCGCTCGGTACATGTCTAGTGACAAGCCTTCGTGACATCACGTATGCAAGCCAAGATGGGTGGCGGTGTGAGCGTTCGTTTTATTGCCAGGCAGTACGCTATGAAAAGAAATATAGCCACATATTCTTAAAGTTAGACTGAATTTTATCAATCATATGTGATTTGTACGTATATTTTGTGCAATTAAGTTTATACATTATACATACCTCCACTGATAGTGATTGAACTGATTTAAGATTCATGTTTCACTTTCTCCCCAGCTAACTCTGACTGGTTTGTATTATGACATGACAGGTGCCTACTTAGTCTACTTACGTCTATAGAACGTTTCACTCACAATTGACGCGTGGATTTGTCAAAATTCCACCAGCCACCCGTTTTCATGAATGAAACGATATACAGGGTGTTTTCAAATTAATTACCGATACCTTAAGGTGCATTCAGACCAAACGAGCATTCGCTATTCTATCCCACTCTACGAAATCAACGAATCACGTTTTGTGTAACGATCGAATTTCGTAGAGTAGGGGGTTAGAATAGCGAATGCTCGTCGTAGTAACTAATTTGAAAACACTCAATATTATATGTATACATACATGTATTTAAGAATTCGTTAGTGCGCATTGAGATATATATACCTAGGTACCAGCAAAACTCGGTGCCCGTCTACTTATCGGAGAAACCGCAGCATCACGTATGCAGGCCGCGGTTGTCGGCGGGGAGCGTTCTTTTTATTACCAGAAAGTTTTACTATAAGAAAGAAAGTACCGACTGAACCTTACTGATAGTACGTATACCTACTGAAAATAACAAGAGAACTTAAAGCAGACCAGAGTCTACTATTAGATGAGAAAGGTGTCCTGTCTTGTCGCTGAATTTCATTTAGCCAAATATCACTTTTTTATTTCAAAACTGCCCAATAGTTAAAATAAATCTAACTATTCTAAGTAACCTGACCTATATCTAAGATTATCCCTTGTGGCTGGAGGTACCGTGGATGCTGGACGCATTTCCTCGCTGTATCGCAAAACTGATGCCAGTTTTCGCCGATGATTCATTTGCCATGCCAAATTATTAATATTATTGGAGATTAGTTATAAATATTAGATGTCATATACCACAGAGAAAATATCGAGTTTACCAACGCCGGAGGACTCGGAGGTGGGTGGTTAGGTTAGCTTAATGAAATTCTGCAATAAGTTGGAAGGGAAGTGATTTTATTAATAGTTATTTATTATACAAGGGGGCAAAGTTGTTGTTTAACTGTCGTGCCAATATTGAGACCTGAGCTAGCGAAAGATTCCAAAATTGAGCCACGAGCGTAGCGAGTGGTTCAAAAACTGGAATCTTGAGCATTGCGAAGGACTCAAGGCACGAGAGTTGAACAAACTTTGCCGCCAAGTGTAATACAACTTTTTTTCCCTCACTATCGCGAGGAAATATGATTACAAATCTCATCCAAATGTAAATTTACTTAAAGAAACCATTTAAAACTCAATGTCGAAACGTATCGTAGAATAGAGTTACTTCTGGAATTGCGGATGGCTATAGGAATTAGAGCAATGTCAAATTACTTTATTCACAAGTGTGTAAAAAGCGTTTTTACCCGCTCGTATTAAACGATAAACGAGCGCTTTACGAGCTAGTGAGGGGAAAAGTTCTTTACTTACAATCTTAATAAGCGATCCCTTGTAACGCGACCATTATTCAAAGCGTGTTGAGACTTGAGGCGGCCCGCAATTTTCCATCAACTGTCGTGTCGTCGCTCCGTCTTGAGTTGAATCACGTTATAACGGCGTTACGTAGTCGAAAATCTAGTCTAGGTACAATCGACTACAAAATGATGTCCCAATTGTCCCAAACCGAAAATTAATAACGTAACAACATGAACACGTTTTCATGTAATTGACTGTATTAATGTTTAGGTGATATGTCGATCTGATTCATTAATAGACATCATATTTGAAAGAATTGTGTTCAGTTTCCATAGTAATTGAAACGACATCCCATGTTTCTTGCAGACGCCGTAATCCCTACTCACGTATTTAATATTATATTTATGTTACATAACTTTATAAAACAAAATGTAACAAGGCTAATGTTATAGAATACTAGAACGTCAAAAAGAGGAAGACGATGTTATATAACATTTTGTAATGCCAATGTGACCGCACCATAATATTATCATTACTTACAGACAGGGGTAGGTACTTAATTACGAATTTGGAAATACAAAATTTGATAATGGTTTCCGATAATACTTTTCGAAGTTTCGCATCCACTGTAGTACCAACCACTTTGCACATTGTTGGTATACATTGCACCTGGTATACAATTTTCACGTAATTGCGTGAAATTTAATTACTATTTTTGAGCAATTTAATTGAGATAACATTCCTTAGTTGAAACGTAACAAGGAAAAATGTTGAATACATAATTATTTTTGTGGAACAACTCAAATTTATTTCTAAAATATTTTTTGATTTGTACTAGTAGTGCATCTCGTGTCCGATGTCCGTTACCAATTGTGCAAATGCGTTTTATTTATTGCCAGGTGAATTATACATATTAAATAGAGATGCCGAATACCGGATATCCGGCAGTAAACTTTGGGCAAATATTCGGTATCTGACCGTCGAATATCCTGCCACTTACGCGACAGGTTACCAGTTGTTATCGTGTAAGGTAGTTTTTCTTTTTTATTAAGACGGCCATGAATGCAGGCACAGTTTCGAGAATTGTTTATGAGTGCTTAGCGGCATAATTTTGTTGTTTTATGTATAAGACTGATTATTTTACGAGTGTAAGTATATTAGGTATTATTGATCGCTCTTTCACCTTTTCCTTTCTATTCCTTAATTTCCTATTATTATCGAACTTTTTTATGAATAATTTACTATCCGGTATTCGGCCGGATGACCCGTAGGTATACCAGCTACTGGCCGGATAGCCGCAGCATCTCTAATACATGATATAATTATTTACGTATGTATACACAGCATAAAATCTAGAAAAAGGTTTGTGTTACAAGCAAACAAAGTACTACTATAAATTGAGGTGAGCACGATACATCTAGCAATGTGTACGTTAAATAAAAGGCTTTAGACTCAGCACGGTTTTGCAATCCACAAGCTGTGCAGATTAAGCTATTGTTCCGTTTTAATTAGTCTCCACAAATATGTATAGAATGTGCTCTGAATCACAAAGTAGTGAAAAAATATAGATAAATAATCCAAAACTGTAAACTTCGTTACAGTACATGGCAAGCGAGTAATTTATTGAACATTGATAGTGTTGCAATTCTGCAATTTTCCAAAATTATTTTAAAGGTATGTAGGTAGTGAATAATATTTGCCTTCCGTAATTCACGGAAACGAATTTATATTTCTGTCTCTTTTAGCTTCAGTGCGATGGATCTTGAAGTTAATTGTGACTGCAATATGAATTCTGATGTTTCCGTGAAAAGCCGAAGGAAAAGGATTATGCATTAGTTACGTACTAGTTATATGTAGTCGTTTTTTGTGATAGGCAACAGCGCTAAGATGGTTTTCTGAAACATATATCAGTGCTAGACAAAAATGTTTAATGACACTTGTCCTGTGTTCTAACCATAAGCTGGTGGCGTGAGCAAACTGTATCAGATCTGGTACGTAACTTGATCTTGAGCCCGAAATGAGTAGAAAGCAAATAAAAAAGACCGATAGAAAAATATTACCTTACCTACCATAAACATGCAGACCTATATAAAATATCTTAAATTCTAATTAAATTAATTAAATATTGTTCACGACGACATAAACAAATAGGTATATGTAAATAAATAAGCATGTTAGTGATAGGTATAAGTGTATTTCCATTGTAATAGGTATAAGTGTATATTCATATGTGATAGGTATAAGTATATTTCCATTGTAATAGATATAAGTGTTTTTTCCATTGTTATAGGAATAAGTGTATTTTCATATAGGTTAAGTTGTAAATAAAATGCAGATTGTAATGTGTTTCAATACAGGGGCGAACCCGGCCCTAAAGGCCCCCTCTCACCTAGCATCTCCCGAACGTCGACGCCTCACCAACGCCCGCGCGGCGTCGACGCCGCGCTCCTGCGTCTAGGCTGCGCCTGTCGAACGTCAACGTCGCATTGGCGTCCGCGCGGCGTCGGCGCCGCGTTAGCGCCGCGCCTCCTCGACGTTAATGGCGGCTGTCGAGCGTCGAAGCGCCTTGTCGGCGCCCACGCAGCGGCTCTCCCCCCGCACCCTGCCCGCTTCAATAGTAACGTTAACAGCAGTGTTTCTTCATCGGAATCCATGACTTTATTTGATAATCGAACAAATTTTGAACAGTAAGGTACGTGTATCCTATTTGGTGCCTTTCAACTGATATTATTGAGACGCGGTGGGTTGCGTGCTCTGTCCGCCGCAGTGACGCTGCGTGGGCGCCGACAAGACGCTTCGACGCTCGACAGCCGCCATTAACGTCGAGGAGGCGCGGCGCTAACGCGGCGCCGACGCCGCGCGGACGTCAATGCGACGTTGACGTTCGACAGGCGCAGCCTAGACGCAGGAGCGCGGCGTCGACGCCGCAGGGCGTTGGTGAGGCGTCGACGTTTGGGAGACGCTAGGTGAGAGGGGGCCCTAAGATAGGCTAGGCTAGAATGCCTAGAGAAAACTAATAGGATTCCAATAGGGGAAAAATAATACGCTTGTTTATCCTATAAGATTCTAATAAGAAAATAGGAAATGTCACTAAGACCTAAAAATATTATGTAAAATGATTAATTCAGTAAATAAAATATCGCTAAGGGCGAAGGAGGACCGCTGGTGCCGCTGTCGTTCCCGGCCTCCCACAAGCGGGTCTCACCGGGTCCGGCTTCGGCTAGCGGAGCTAGGTGGCCTGCACGCAAGCTGCGATCACGAGAGGCTACGCACTGATCGAGATCTAGACTCAACCACCCTAAGCTGCCCCACCGGTGCGTTAGCATAGGTGTGGGTAGTTTGAAACCAGGGAAATCAAAACTACCCTACAAACAATTGTGGCTATTGACACAATAAACGATGCCCCCAACACCTCGAGGAAGCGACCCCGCCATCCGGAAGGCCACTCGCCCCCGGATTGTCCCCACAAGACGTCGTCCAGAGGACATAACGGCGATGCGGCGCGCCATGGAAATCCTGCGCGCCGCCGGCCAGGAAGCCCTCCGTTTCCCACTGACGCCGACGTCGGAGGGAGCCGGAGAAACTCAGTTTCCCTCCGAATCTCTCCGAGCCCTGGAAGTCCTACGCCCACTGCAGCGCCCGCCTACGGAACCGCTGCCAGAAGCCTCGGGAGCAGCAGTAGTCGCCCCGAAACCAACTTTTGCACAGGCGGTCGCAGCCCCCCCCGTTGCCACCCCGCCGCACCCCCCCGAACTCCCCGAAGCCGCAACGCATTCCACCGGCCCCAACCAAGCCACCGACCCTTGCCAGAAGGACTGGCAAAGCGCCGACGCCACAGAGAACCACCGCCGCGACTGCAACCGCTAGCCGCGCTCAACCACGCGCCCCCCGCGCGCCATCTGTTACTCCCACAAAGACACAGAGAGCCACGACCTCCGCCACACGCGCAGCCGCGCCCCGACCCACGATGGAAGGAAAACAAGCCGCCCCACGTGACTCCACGCGTACCACAGCCACCCCTGCGTCGCTGGGACCCCCCCAAACGCCGGCTCCTGCCCGCGTACTATCCCCGTCGCGCTATCCGCCACCGACAAACTTGCTGTCTCCGTTCCCGAACGCCAGCCCCGCCCCCGCTCAGAAACGCCAGGGCGGCGCCACGCCACCACCCGCCACACTCCCGCGACTAGACCTATCGCCGATGGAGGTGGCGCCTTCGACAACCCCGACACCGCCTGCCACCCCGGAGACGGAAGAGGAAGCCGATGAAAACCCCCCCGCCCCCGCTACCGCCGGGACAAAGGGGAAAAAATACCCTCCGCTAATAGCGGAAACCATGCCAAATTGGCCCACACACTTCCGCAAGCTGCGGGAAATGCTGGGCCATCAGGTGAACGCGCGCCCCCTGGGGAAGGGGATTATCTTCACCCCCAAGGACGAGGACGAGTACAGAGCCGTCCAGACATACCTACTTACCACCGGACTGCCCTGGTACTGCTACGGCCTCCCAGCCGAGCGTAGCCTGAAGGTGGCCATCCGAGGACTGCCGGCGAACACCGAGCCGGCAGACATCGAGGAGGACCTAAAGGCCAAGGGATTCCTCCCGGAGTACGTCCGGCAGATCCGAGCGCGCAGCGGCCGGCCTGGATGTATTTTCCACGCCCAGCTGCAGCGCACGGCGGACGCAACCCCGGGCATCTATGCCGTCACCGAGCTCCTGGGAATGCCAGGAGTGAAGATTAAAGCCTGGCGCGGCAGGAAAGGCCCCGCGCAGTGCCACAGATGCCAGGGTTTTCGACATTCATCGATAAACTGCCATCGTCCCCTGGCCTGTGTACGCTGCGCGGAACCCCATGCCGCCCACGACTGCCCACGACCACGAGAGGAGCCCGCGACGTGCGCCAACTGTAAGGGCGCACATCCTGCAAATAGCGTCCAGTGCCCCGCCTATAAAAAGGAGGCGCGCAATAAGAAGGCCGGTGTATCAGCGCGCTCTGGCGCAGCCCCCCCGGCCCCCCCGCAACCCGCCGTCGAAACCGGCGACGCAGCGCACTCCCTCATGGCAGCCGCCAATGATGGGAAGCGCCCGCCCACCAGAAGACGCAAGCGCGGAGGAAGAAAGAGGGAGGACGGGGCCCCCGCCCCCCGCCCCGCCCCACAGCAACCATCGGGAGCACCAGCACCGACAACAAAAACGCAGCCGAGACCCACGAAAATCCCACTCCCCACGGTCGCCACCCCCGCACAAGGGAAAAAGGCGACGACGGGAACAGGACCCAGCACGGACATCAGAGCGGAGGCCGTCACCATGCTGGTGGAGGCCCTCCATGAGATCCTGACCACCATCCAATCGGGACAAAGTCCGGTTCCGATTATCCTTAAAAGGCTAGCGGAACTAGGGCTGCCGCGCGAACCCGCGCCTGCAGACCCCGCTACACCGGAATGACCCTCTCGGAACGACAACCCCCCCGCCCTGCCCCTGGCTGACGATCGCTGGCTGGGCCTCCCCCAACGGGGTCCCACCCGGCCGGCTCGATCTCGCCATCGCAGGAAGCCCCATGGACTTGACCCACCGGGGCCTCGAAAGAGGCCCCAATCACAAGGACCCAGCCATAGTTATGGCTGGCGGAGCTGAAACCGCTGAAAGGAGCCAATGCTCCGAGCAGCATCCCCAAAACCCCGTAGGGGCTTTGAGAAGAAGACCACGACGACGGAGGAGCGCGGGACGCGGGGGACGCGACCAGCGGCGAAATCGTATAAAAGGCGGGCGCGCGCGCCCGCAAATCAGTATTCATCGAGCAGCGAAGCAAGCAACACCAAAAAGGGAACCAAGAAGAGATCCTCCTCCGCCCTCAGCAAGTACAAGAAGAATCCTGGTTGTTTCTCTACCTCACCGCATTCCCGCTATACCTATAAGCACACGCATACAGTCCATCAAAATCAATCTCCACGAAAGTGGTTTAGATAAAATCTCCCCTCAAGGGCAACTACGTACGGTCACGTACATTGTTGGTCCTTTCCTTGCGAAGCCGGATCTCTGAAGCAAGACTTATAGCGGGATGCGTGTGACGAGAAGCAACCACGGAAAGGAGAAGGCGAAACCTACCTCTTCGGGCAGCGGCGACACTGCGGCAACACCGGGCTCCGAAGAAACTCAAGCAACGGAGATGACGTCGGGTTCCGGCGAGACATCGGGCACAGGGGCCACGTCGGGTTCCGGCGAGACATCGCGCACCGAGGGCACGACGCGCACGGGCACCACGGCGTGCACCGACGAGACGGCACGTACAGGCTCCACGGAGCGTACGGCCGCCTCGGCACGCACCGAGGCGTCACGCACTGACGCCGCGACGCCGGCCGGCGCCGCGGCGCCCCCCGCGGCAACGGGGACCCGAGGGACAACAGCCAAGCCGGGGCAGCCGCCGACACGTCGGGCATCAGGGCCACGCCCGCCGCCAGCACTGCGACGGTGGTGGAGCGTCGTGCCACCGACCTCATGCCGCCCCCCTCCCCGCGCAAGATCGACGAAGCCTGCGCGTTCACACAGGTCCAAGGCGTCCAGCAGGAAGCTCCTGGTGCAGCTGGAAACCCGGGAGAAGATCGCGGAGCTGGAGCTGAAGCGGATCCAGGCCGAAGCGGAGCTAGAGAAGATACGTCTGGAGCGCACGAACCTGGTGTCGTCAGAAGAGGAGTCCGAAGAGGAGGAGGAGGATCTCGCACCACAACGCATCGCTGACTGGTTTCAACGGCGGCCAGAAGAGGAGGCAGCGATGGAGCTACTCACGCACGAGGATGAAGATCGACGGGGACCCGCCGCTCGCACGAGGACAAGCAAGCGGCCCGAGCCACGGAGAGAAGCTCAAGCCCGTCACGGATCCGCTCGTGACGTTGATGTATCGTCGCTGACCGCCGCCATCACCGAAGCCTTCAAGTCAAACAAGTCACGCAAGTTTATAACCGAATTGCCGTTATTTAGCGGCCTTTCTAGTGAATGGCTACAATTCAAGGCAGCGTACAACGAGTCCGCGCCGAGCTTCACTGACAGCGAGAACGTCGCCCGTATAAGGAAGAGTCTCAAGGGTGGCGCCTGGGAGGCCGTGAGCGCCCTCCTCATCAGCCAGCCGCACCCCGAGGACGTCATCAAGGCGCTAGAAAGAAGATACGGGAGGCCGGACGCGCTGCTCATCAGTGAAACGGAGAAGATGAAGGGACTGCCGCGCCTGAATGACAACCCACGTGACTTGTGCATCTTCGCGAGCAAGGTCGCGAACACGATAGCCACTATCGAGGTACTGAAGAAGCCGCAATACCTACACAACTCGGAATTGCTGCGATCGATAGTGGAGAAGCTGACACCAATCCTTCGATACAAGTGGTACGACTACGCGGCTGCAGAGGAGGGCGCACCCGAGCTGAAGAAGATGACCGAGTTCCTGAACAACGAGGCCGACAAGTGCGCACCCTACGCCGCGCCCGAGGTCGCCGCGGAGAACAAGGACACGAAGACCATTAAGAAGAGGACGGAGCGCGCCTACACAGTGACAGCGGAGCCAGAGAAGAAAAAAGAAGAGAAGATGGGCTGCCCGCTGTGCAAGACCGCCGCCCACCAGCTGCCGGCGTGCCCGCAGTACCAGAAGATGGACACGAGCGAGCGCTGGGAGACGGCGAAGAAGAACAACGCGTGCTACAGGTGCCTGGTGAGCACCCACCGTCGCTTCGTGTGCCGAGCGCGACCCTGTGGCCATCAGGGCTGCACTATGAAGCATCACCGCCTGCTGCACTACGAGAGGGCGCCGTCAGCCGCCGCGTCAGCAGGGACTCCAGCCAGCAAGCCGGAGGAGGTGGTGGCAACCATGAGGGAGGAGGTCGTCGCGTCAGCACGCGCGAGCAGCGGCTTCCTCAAGATAGCTCCTGTGATCCTGCGGGGCCCGGCAGCAGAGATGGAGGTCTTCGCCCTGCTCGACGAGGGGAGCACCGTGACGGTCATCGAGGACGCTGTCGCCGACGCCCTCGGCCTGGTGGGGGCCGCCGAGCCCGTGCGGATACCACTAACACACTACCACAACTCTACCACTAACAAATCTACCACTTTGGCAGCATTTAATCTAATTCACGAAATCACGAATAATCATGTGGATAAAAAAATGACAACTGCCATCTTCTTTGATATGTCAAAGGCATTTGACTTCGTAGTGCACGATAAACTCTTAAAAAAATTAGAGTACTATGGTGTCAGAGGACCAGCATTACAATGGGTTAAGTCATACTTAGAGAACAGACCACAATGTGTAGAAGTGAAGACTATTAGCAGTAAAAATGTATGTATTTGTCATAAATCCCGATATAGAAATAATACATTTGGTGTACCACAGGGAAGTATCCTCGGGCCACTTCTGTTCTTAATATATGTAAATGATCTCGTAGATAAAATTAATTACAAAAGCGTCTTATTCGCTGATGACATATCCGTGGTAGTCACCAACGATCTCTCGTTAGGCCTTAACCATCACGAGATGCAGGTCACCGAAACGGAAAATTTTGTAGTTGAGTGGCTTGAATCTAACAATCTAAAAACGAACTTAGAGAAAACCAATTATATTAACTTTAATAATATTAATCAGGAATTGAATATAATATGTAATGGACATAAATTAACAGGAAATGACGTGACAAAATTTTTAGGTATATTTGTGGACAGAGAATTAAATTGGAGTGATCAAATAGATTATGTATGTACAAAAATAAATAGATTTGCGTATGTTCTTCGTAGATTATGAAAAACAACTGACCATAATACAGTTATGTCTGCCTACTACGGATATGTTGAATCTGTGTTAAGATATGGGCTGATTATTTGGGGTAACGGAGGTGACAAACAAAGAGCTTTTGTGGCACAAAAAAACTGTATCCGTGCCATTTGTGGGGTTGGCCCTCTAGAATCATGCAGACCACTGTTTCGCAAATTAAAGGTACTACCACTTCCGAGTCTGTACATTGAAGAAGTGGCAAAGTTCGTAAGGAAACACTTTGACCTGTTTAACACTGCTAAAGACCTATATCCGCGTAACACAAGAGACTGTAACAGACTTGTAGTTGGTAAACAACAAAAGACCGCTAGATTTAGAAAAAATTGTACTGTGATGTGTGTAAACATTTACAACAAATTACCACAACAACTAAAGGACATACCCATTAATAAATTTAATAAAATGTTACATTACTGGCTCTTAGAACACTTATTTTATAGCACTAATGACTTTTTAAGCTAATTTTAGACAATGTAATAATAATAATGTAATTAATATGATTAATTTCACATGAAATGTATTAATTTGATTTTATATTCTTAGTTTAATTTTTAATGCTTGAACATAATTTATGTGTAAATAAATATTATTAGGTAGGCCCTTGTAAATATTTTGCATGCCGTAATTATGGCGGTAAACAATGTAATAATAATAATATGATTAATTTCACATGAAATGTATTAATTTGATTTTATATTCTTAGGTAGTTAGGCCCTTGTAAATATTTTGCATGCCGTAATTATGGCGGATAAAGGAATGTGCATTAACATATTGTATACCCACCTACCTGTAAACCTACCCTTTTCCGGCAAAATAAATGTGTTTGTTTGTTTGTTTGTTTGTTGTTACAAGGAATCTACGGGAACGCATCGGCGCACAAGAACAGCAGGAGGGTCGACGTGCACATCAGGGGGAAGTACTGCGGGAATGAATACCCTATGACGAACGCGCACACCGTCGGCAAGATGAACTTCGCTACGCAGTCCGTCAGCAAGAGAGAAGTGAACAAGTGTCCGCACCTGCGCAGAGTGCCACACAAAATAACGTACGAGAACGCGAGGCCGAGGGTACTCATCGGACAGGACAACTGGGACCTCATCGTGTCACGCAAGCTCGCGCATGGTCGGCGCGAACAACTCGTCGCATCGAAGACTCTGCTGGGATGGGTGCCGCACGGAGCACGGACACCGCGAGCGAAGCCGGCTGTATATCACTGCGCACACGTCACTCAAGACGCTCGAGAGAAGAAGATGGAAGCCATCCGCGAGGTCACCGGCGACGAAGAACGGGAGGGAAGCACCGTCCCCATCGGCGGGAGCGAGCTGAGGAAGACGCTCGACCTGCTGCGGGACCCCCATGAAGACAGCATCCACTTCCAACTTCAAAGAAGAGCGCCGCCCGGAATGAAAGAAGACCTCCGGCCGCCCACGAAGAGAGAAACTCGGCCCGCCCGAGCCGACTGGTCACAGGCCACGCCCACCAAGACGTTCGTGGCCCACCGCCTCGCCGAGATCGAAGACAGCACGAAGAAGAACGAGTGGCGCTGGGTGCTGTCGGCAATGAACACCGCCGATGACGCTACCCGCGCGACGCCAGCTGACTTCGACGCGAAGCACCGATGGTTCAACGGACCGGCGTTCCTGTACAGCGAAGAGTCGACATGGCCGCGAGAGGACAAGACCGAAGCCCCAGCGACCGGCGAAGAGAAGGCGTGCGGCGCAGTCTACATGAAGCCGCACGAAGAGAAGCCCGCCGCCATACCGAACATCGAGCGCTTCTCGGACTGGACCCGGTTGTTGCGAGCGACTGCGCGAGTGCTACAATTCGTCGACCTCTTACGTTGCAAGCCCGACGTGCCGCCGCCCGAAGTCGAAGACACCCGCCTCATCGCCGCCGCTAGAAGAAAACGAACGCGAGCGAACGAAGAACGAGACGGGGCCTGGAACAAGCGCGCGCCGAAAACCGCCGGTACATCGAAAAAACGCGTTGTACACGAAGAAAGAAAATATGTCGCGTTAGAAGCAAAATACCTACTGGCGGCCGAACAGCTGTTAGTACGCGCGTCACAAGAAGACAGCTACGCGAGAGAGAGACAGCGCATCGCGAGCGGATACGCGCCGGACAAGGACGATCGACTACGCAAGCTGAGTGTCTTCATGGACGAAAATCGCCTAATTAGACTACAAGGAAGAATAGCTGCCGCCAGCGACATAGAAGAGGAAATAGTTCGGCCCGTCGTGTTACATGGGAAACATTATTATACACAGTTATATGTTTCTCATATACATCGGAAGTTACATCACGGCGGCACCGAAATAGTAGTGAACGAGCTGCGGCAGCGAGTGTATATAGTGAAAATAAGACCCACAGTGAAAAAAGTGATCGCGCAGTGTTTAGTGTGTGTGCTACGTAAGGCTAAACCGGCCGCCCCCGCAACAGGCGACCTGCCCGCCGCCCGTCTAGCCCATCACGCTCGGCCCTTCACATATACGGGCCTAGACTACTACGGGCCGCAGGAAGTCACAGTGGGGCGACATCGCGAGAAAAGATACGTCGCGCTATTCACCTGCATGACATCGAGGGCTGTGCACCTGGAGCTGGTCGCCTCGCTGAGCACGGACTCCGCCATCAACGCGCTGCGACGGTTCATCGCTCGTCGTGGGTGTCCTACGGAGTTATGGAGTGACAACGCCACGGCCTTCCGAGGAGCGGATCACGAACTCTCAAACGCGATCAAGGAAGCTGCAGCAGCAAGGCATATCAACTGGCGGTTCCTGCCCCCCTCCGCCCCGTTCATGGCTGGGGTGTGGGAGCGAATGGTGCGAACCGTGAAGGAGGCGATGAAGGCTACGCTGCACGAGAAGTACCCGAGCGACGAGACCCTGCAGACCCTGCTCGCCGAGGTGGAGGCGACCGTGAACTCCAGGCCCCTGACCTACGTGGCTGTGAACCCCGATGACCCTCCAGCGCTGACTCCGAACATGATCCTGCTCGGGCCGGACTGCTACTCGCCGGCACCAGGAGCCTTCGAAGAAAGCGACGCCAACGCACGCCAGCACTGGAGGCGCGCGCAGCAGCTGGCAGACTCCTTCTGGCGGCGATGGGTGCGGGAGTACACCCCGATACTCCAACACCGGCTGTCTCTAGCTGTTTTTATCATAAATGGAATATTTTACATTGACCTTTTTACCTACGTTTTATTGTTTGTTGTGAAAAAAATGATGTTGTAAGCATTCCGCTGCGACTGTTTGACCTACTAAACATAGTATACCTAAGTCACAAGTAAATATTTACTTAGTTTAGGTATAGATCACTACGTATTTTTGGATTAAGAGATTATGTGAATAATGGTACTAAATAATTCAGTCATGTATTACAGGATCTACGTTAATTTGTAAAATTAGATTAAGGTAGTTATATGCGACTATAGTATATTCATTTTATTACTACTTTATATGTACAGCTAGCATAAGATTTTATGAAATAAAAATTTATCTTATCTTATCTTATCTTACCGGCGGGAGCCCCACGGCGCAGGAGCTGCACCGGCCATAGGAGACGTCGTCATCATCTGTGACTCGAACCTGCCGCGCAACACATGGCCGCGCGGACGAGTCACGAAGATATACCCAGGCAAGGACGGCGTGGTACGAGTCGTGGACGTCACCACCAGTAGAGGTCACATCCTGAGGCGGCCAACCAAGAAGATCGTCGTGCTGCCAGTGGGATCGCGAAGCGACGGCGGGAGAAATGTTCACGACGACATAAACAAATAGGTATATGTAAATAAATAAGCATGTTAGTGATAGGTATAAGTGTATTTCCATTGTAATAGGTATAAGTGTATATTCATATGTAATAGGTATAAGTATATTTCCATTGTAATAGATATAAGTGTTTTTTCCATTGTTATAGGAATAAGTGTATTTTCATATAAGTTAAGTTGTAAATAAAATGCAGATCGTAATGTGTTTCAATACAGGGGCGAACCCGGCCCTAAGATAGGCTAGGCTAGAATGCCTAGAGAAAACTAATAGGATTCCAATAGGGGAAAAATAATACGCTTGTTTATCCTATAAGATTCTAATAAGAAAATAGGAAATGTCACTAAGACCTAAAAATATTATGTAAAATGATTAATTCAGTAAATAAAATATCGCTAAGGGCGAAGGAGGAGCGCGGGACGCGGGGGACGCGACCAGCGGCGAAATCGTATAAAAGTATTCATCGAGCAGCGAAGCAAGCAACACCAAAAAGGGAACCAAGAAGAGATCCTACTCCGCCCTCAGCAAGTACAAGAAGAATCCTGGTTGTTTCTCTACCTCACCGCATTCCCGCTATACCTATAAGCACACGCATACAGTCCATCAAAATCAATCTCCACGAAAGTGGTTTAGGTAAAATCTCCCCTCAAGGGCAACTACGTACGGTCACGTACAAATATCTTAAATATTGGCGCAACACCAGCATAGCGTTGTGAACTTATTTCCGTCCACGTTGCTCATACTCGCGCGCATAATAATAATATTTAATAATATTTATTTGCGGAATATAGGTTACAGAAGGATCGTATGAATAATGTCTTTACAAGTTCTCCATAATCTACTTAGATAAGCATGCAAATATTTATCTGTATTTTGATTGATTGATACAATTAAACAAAAATACAGAGATACTTAACTTAGTTGAAAATTTACTTATGTTATGTATATTTTACATTAAAAAACTCACTTATTGAATAAACATTTAGGTCACAAAGCCAGGTATGCAAGGTCATTTTGAACTGATTAAGTGGAAGATTTCTTATAATTATGGGCACTTTATTGTAAACTTTTACACACATAAAATATGGACTACGTGTTGTCTGTTTCAAGCGAGCTTTAGGTACACATAGTTGGTTTTTTTGTCTGGATGTCCTGTCATTATAGGTTTTAACTTCATAGTTTTTATTAAAATATGTTTGGTTGCTATGAACAAATACAGCTATTTCGTAAATATATAACGAAGGCAAAGATAGAAGTTTATAACGTTTAAATATGGGTTTACATGACTCTAGTGGCGTGAGTGAAAAAATTGCTCTAATACATTTTTTTTGCTTAACAAAAGCTTTTAGCATATCAGGAGAATTTCCCCATATGATAAGACCATAGCGGAGTATGGACATAACGTACCCGTGGTATGCCACGAGGGCTGCCTCACGCGATACAGATTCTCGTAGTTTTCGGAGCGGAAAAATAAATTTATTCAATTTGTTACAAACAAATTCAACATGAACCTTAAAGTTACAGTGCTCGTCCAAATATATACCTAGAAATTTTGTGCTGTGATCTTTATCAAGCATGTACGAGCGATAGGGATAGGTAAGTAACGCAATCACTTAATCAGCCTATGATAGTCCACTGCTGAACGTGGGCCTCTCCTATTAACTATGCGTATAGGCGCATTAGTTAGAAGGTTGAAGAAAATGCCCATAATCGCCACTTTGGGCAACCGGATTGGCGATCGCAGTAATGTGTCGACTATGATGACGCTGCTGCCCATCATCCATCTTTTATCAAATAATGGTCAGTGACACTTCAATCCCTTAGTCGACTCTTACGACACCCGCAGGAGGAGTTGGGGTCTTGACAAATGTATTCTTACTGCCGTCACCACACGGCCAACGTGATCAAGTGCGTTAAACTCACGGCACTAGCTCATAGTAAGGAAACTGTAGGTGTAAACATGTCGGCCGGCGCTGCAAGCTGTCAATCGCTAACACTCAGTAGCGAATCGCAATTTTCTCTCTCTGTCACTTGACTTGTCACAATTAAGTTGTCCACTCCGTGGTCTAATGTTAAATAACAGGTTGTATAAATACACGTTACAATTTTACTGCATAGGCCAGTAGATCGGGGAAGTGGGGCCTAGTGTACCGTTAATAAGTAAACTACATAAATTCTTTAACAATGAATATGTCCACCGAAAACAAGATAACCTAAATCTGATAATGACTCTTTTATAAGACAGATGCGCTTCGTTCGCGATTGAGCGATAACGACCGACATCTTGGCTACCCTGTCATTACTCATATCAAGAGATATTTAATGATCAAGCTGACGTATATTCTTAAAAATTTAGGAAATTAATTGTAAATATGTATATGGCTAAATGATGCCGAGATGGTTTATGGTGTCAATTTTACCATTTATCGTGCTACCTGTCACTTTCACACTTGCATATTTGTCATAACGTGACGGCAACGACGACAAATGACAAACACGGGACCATCATAAGCGTACAGGATTTTATAAGAAGTCTACACATTATTATTTTTGAACATTATATTTAGAGACATATACAGTGTGTTACCATGACCCAGGCTTTTACGAAAATGGGTAATAATACGCATTACTGGCAATCGTTTTAAAGTATTAAGAGTTGACAAATATTTAACTTATCTGTACAATTATTTTTATTTCGTTCGAACGATCAATGCAACGCGTGTACTGCTTAGTTGTCAAACGTTGCGAGTGGCTGCGATCTGTCATTGTTAAGTGCCAATTAACGATTTATTTTGAAGTACATTGCTTCTCAATTAACTTTTCTTAGAAAGTTAATTACTTTTAAAATTAGGATTTTTAAACAAGTAATGCGCATGGTTTGTCTAAGAATCTGCATCTCAATCCTCGGTTCAAATAAAAGCCTGCATCATGTTAACACACTGTATAAATACACATGTGTGAATGAAATAATATTATTAAGACCATTAATTAATATCAACATATTGCATATTAATGAGCAATGGCTCATACAGAAATTTAAATGGCCTCACATCACCTCACCATTTGCCAGGTATTACAGAAATAATTAGTTTTACAATCATATTATCACTCACGTTCGCCAACCAACAAATTGCATTACATTTATTCAGTAATTACCACCTTAATTGCGTGTACGTTGGCTATTTAGTTCTGCTAATAAAATTAATAAATTGTATACTTACTTTACTGACGTAATGTTTATAGCAGAATCTCAACCTTGAATAATACCTAATAAGCAAATAGAAAAGGCACCTGGATGAACTGTTTCATCAATTTATATCGTGGGGTAATACTGTTTTTATATCGTTATTAGGAATTTTTGTGCTTAAATTTAATTAAAATAAGCTATATCATGGATTGTTATGTGACGATCATCATGCAAAAAACTACATACAATAATAACCGGCCAAGTGCAATAGCAGCAAATCTGAAAATTACATTTCAATCAACCAAAAACCGTTGAATAAGTTTGTTAATAAGTATCACCTCCATAATCCAGATCAGACATTCCCACCGATAGTCCACACGCTTAATTACGAGAAAAAATCTCTGCGTGTAATACACTCACAATTTTTTTCACTATTTAATAACATTATTTTGTAGCGGCTCACACATCACATATCCTTGTCAAACATTATTGTAAATAGTGCTTATAGATTCTTAGTATATCAGCTGTGACGGGGAGATAGGGATGACGAATCTATAAGCTTCCCTTTTTGCAATTTTGGCTACGAAACCCTAAAAATGGGGCTTGAAATTCTGTTTATAAACTAAGAGCGATATTTTGTAATACAAGTCCGCAAAAAAAGTTAATTTTCACAAAAAAGCATAATCATCGTCACTAATCTAATATTTAACTATTCCTAACAACGGAAGCTAATTGGGTACACTTTTGTTTTAAATGCCCATTCATGGACTTATTACGTGAACGATCCTTTTTCAACATTCATAAAAATAATGGTGAACAAATTTCACTTTTGATAAAAGGGGAGACCATTCCGGAGTATATAGATTTGAACTGCATAGTCTCTGTTTGATATTTTTTATGACTTCGATATGATTTGACCGACGCGGTATTATACTACTGTCCCCTTTTGAGACTAAAGGTTTCTATCTATATGTTTTGGTAGAGTATTTATTCGCAATGGCAGTTGATACCTTTTTCAGCAACTTTTTTACTGATCATACATCTAAATCGGTAAAAAAGTATTATCCATTTAAATCAAGTTATTGAGTTCATCTTAAAGCCATGGCGACATAATGAAATCGACATTGCTGTGTAAGATTGCCCCGTGATTTTTATATTTATTAGAAAATAAAAGAAGGGTTCTAATAGGCCTCCTGGTCACGCGAAGCGCTGTGTCGTAACACGTACGCAAAGCAACATAAAACGCACATGTATCGGAAACTTTCAGATTATGTACGAGTGTGACCGGACGAAACTTAATCCAACATCTATGGCCGTACCTTGAGGTTGCAAGTAAGATTTGCGATAGTGTAAACTCGATACAAAAAGCAGTCTATCATGCTCGCATTGTTGTACCAAGCATTTTCAAGTAACGGTTACGTTAGGGTTTACTTGATACCTAAAGCATCGTGCTCGCATTTCTAACACGAAGCGTCGCATGGTCAAGACCGATAAGTCGAGATATTTTTTCATTGCTATTTCAAAACATCATGTAACTTTGCTCAGCTTTGATTTGTTTTGATTTGGGATAGATACTTTACTTATCGAGTAAACGCTAAGGGAAACGTTACTAGCCAACTCGTGGTAAGCACACTACATGGTGCTAGACAAGTTGCCAATCGCTAACGCTTAATCGTCAATCGTAAATAATCGGAATAATAGAGAGGGAAAACTACGATACGCTACTAAGCACTAGCGATTGGCTACTTGGCTAAGCATCCAAGTCTTTAGACCTTTCGCTCGGGATTCGATCTTGAAACTTTACTGTGCTTGAGAAAACAAATTAGGTAATCAATAAGTAAGTAGGTATTTCACAATTTGTGACCGCCTCAGTAGCTCCGTCGGTAGTGATCCCTGTCTGCGAAGCTGGAGGTCTCGGATTCTAATCCCGGTGACGGCATCTCTTCGTACTCTTCTCCTCTAACTTGCTATGAAATTTTTAACATTACGTACCTACGTCTAATTGGAACCGGAAGTACCATATCGCTGGTTGGATGACTGAACTCGACTTCAGTTTAGGACCTAATCTGAGTCGCGATGTGTCAATTTCATAGAATAAACCGTCAAAAACTGACAAGCCGAACCTAGATGCTTAGCCAAGTCGCCAATCGCAAACGCTTAGTAGCGTATCGTAGTTTTATCTCTCTGTCACTCTTTCATATTAGTGGGACAAAGACAGTTAGCTGCCTTTCGTTTACGATTAACGATTAAGCGTTAGCGATTGGCAACTTGTCTAACTGAATTGTATTTAAGAGATCATGGTAGCCAATGTAGAGAATAGCTGAAAGGTCGATTACAAAAAAATAAGTAGTTAAAGGCCCTTAAAGAGAACAAAATTTGACGTCATAATTTTTGTGTTACGTAGTTGAATTTTTCGTAACGACTTTTGGCAGTGAAAAAGGCGACAAATTCAGATTTTCAATGAGTGATCAACAATACCCGCCTATATGTTTTAAATATGACGGTTTTTCTACTTTCAATGGCTGTTGGGCAGAGTAGGTACCTGCGCACTATAATTAGTAGGTAAGGTCAATGCGGGTAAGACCGCCTACCAACTGATTTTCGATACTAATTGAACAGTATAAGACGCATATGACGGACTTTGCTTCAAAATAAAATATGCCGGACTTAGCCGCACTGACCTTATGACAAACTTTCGTAACACAATTGACGCGATCATGATATTTATTTTCATTAAGGCCCATGTAATTTTTTTTTTTAATTGGCACTGAAATTAATTGGTTAAACCCAAAGCAGTACCTCGCCGCACAGAACCCTGCGCATCGCCGACGGGTGTCGTTTGCCTATCCCACTCGGCGTAACTTTTTTCATTAAATCGACCACACTTTTTGGTCGATGTAAAATATTTCTGAAACAATTCCAATTAGTCTCGGTATTAAATAAGTTAGGTCCGAATCATAATTGAAATGTTGTACGTGCTATGTTTGTACAAGAGGATTATAATATTATGAATATTTCACATGCGAATATAAAATTATTTACTTACAGTCAGAATTATAAATTAATTGTGATAAGTACTTACGTTTTTATTAAGCTTGTAAATACGCATAACTAACCGCTCAATAAATTATATAATTAAAGAGATGAAAGTAGACCAATGACATAACTATATAAATCTATGTACGTTCACACCATTTCGTAATTTGGTACAGGCGAAATTTTCATGTAACTGTTTATCAAGGCTACATTAAAAGCAATTTCGGTGCTTTGATGTTTGATAATTTCGCCGGCGCCGTGATCTCACGTACTGAATGGAGCCATAACCCACTGTTTGCGTGATACGACTCTGTGATGACTTCTTTAGAACTTATCAAATATATTATTTTGACAAACAATGGGCGATAGAAATTAGAGTATTTGTTTTTTTCATAATATCAGGGATTATTATATAAAATACACTAAACTAATTCTAGATGGCTTTATATCAATAGCTGAAAATAGACACACGGGCAACTCGTTCATTATAGGGTACCTAGTGCCTACGTAGCGCTACGAGCGGAGCGTAGCTTCGCGTTCAATGTGTTCTAAGTATGAAAATGAAAATGGTAAATGATTTATTCGTTAACTTACAGTGCTAGTTTACAATACACTGGTAACCCCTTTCTTTTTAAGTAAATAATTAGGTACCTGTGCTAAGGGGCACCTGTGGCACCGCTCTTCCATATGTATCATAATGTATTTGTATAGCCGTGGTAGTTGTAAGTTTGGGATTTGCTCGCATCTTAATGAATTTAAGAAGAAAAAGAAAAAAATATATTATTCAATTATAAATTTTTGCTACTGGGTCCTATATTAGATCTAGTCTAGTTTTAATTTATTTATATTTGTTCAGTTAATGTTTGAAGATGTTTGCATATTATATGTTGCCTATTCACGCCTAACCTCAATAAATGTACAATTGTTAAAAAATGGTATGTTGTATATGTATAATATACGTTATAACACAAGTAGACATTTTATTATGAAACCACAGTCGTTGTGGGTCGGCTACTCGGCTACTATACAGTAAACACTAATGGTTCGCATGCAATATAGCTTAAAAGTTCTGTTGCAGCTTTCCCGTGAACTAACCTCACACACTGATTATACTCACAAAGTTAAGTCATAAAAGACTACATTATATTCGTATTCTAGCGCAGCGAATATTTTGATACTCGCTGTTCTGTTAAAAGCTTTTGAAACGGGACACTAGAGCAAAAAGTAGGTATTTAGTTGCGAAGCAAATTCGAAAGGTGATAATGATAATGCGCAACTTTCTCACTATATTAAATAGCCTGCGTTGTTATCGCGCAAAGCTAACCCCAAAGAGGTACTGGGCAGCATCAACAACCAGGCAAGACGATGCACTCTGCTTAATACATGATTGGTGCGACAGTATGTCGCCGCGAGATAGAATTCCAGCGGCAGTCTTTTACTAACTATATTAATAAAAGAGAGACGGATAGTCCATGTCCCCGCGAGATACTGTCGCTTTGATTATGTGCTAATCCTGCACGTCTGTATTTAGCTATTTAGTTAGATGTGGTTATAAGGTTATAGATGCTGCAACCAAAATAAATACGTAAAGAATCAAAATATAGAAGAGGTAAGAGATATAGAGAAACTCGCACACGAGAACGCTATAAAAGATCAAAAAACATTGTGAAAACAGATGAGAATTAAATACGTGCACTATTAAAATTCTTCCACAAAAAACAATAATAGGCCGAAAATAACTCTGTAAGTGTGTACACATCACTGAAATGGGCCTTTTGACCCTTAAAACGGCGCGAGATAACAACAGCTGCTGAAGTAAGTCCATTTCTGCGACTTCCCTCCGAGACGTGACCGAAATGCAAATCGTAAGTGTGTACCGCGGCGTAAACACTGCGGCGAAACGTACACATAATAGCGTCTATACCTACCTATAAGGCTGCAATATTGAAACATTGTATCGCGACTATTTTATGAAGTTATTTTCAAACAGAAAACACAACCGATATTACACTTTGTAGCTATAGAAGTACGAGTTAAAACTTCATAATATTGCTACGAATTTGAAACCTATCTGTAGCGGTTAGACAAAACTCTACCAAAACAGTAATAACGTCGTATCGGCGATTTGGAGCGGGGAAGTATGATTGCAAATTTTACTCACAAATACGAGTCTCGCTTTGTTGATGGCTGAAGTTTATTAGGCAGACGCGGAGCCTGAGGCAAGTGCTCCTCGGACATTGCTATTATGCAGGCCCGCCCTCCAAACCCGAATTAAGTCAAGTATTGAAATTGTAGCTGTACCCACTCCACTGGAATGATTCTGTGAGTATTCTGATTACATAATTTATGTTTTCCTTTGCAAATTGTGAAGAAGGTAAATACCTACCTCTCATTTGTTTGTTTTCTGCTTTATCATTTCAATGCGAAGTCTGAGTCGGCTGACCCTATAGTAGTTAACTTAATTGTTTAATTACAAACAACGTGCTAATGAAATAAATGTTACTAACGCCGAGAGGTATATATATTAATTGTCTTTATTCTTCATAGATCACTCGCTATTAAATATAAAATAAAGTCTATTTTTACGAAAACGTTCGTAATGTTCACATACTAAGGGTAGACCTTAGTATAAGGACATCCGGTGTACTAATTATGATATTGTTATCTAAGTTATTCAGTATAAAACGTATTAAGGGATTGTTTAACCCACTTGCCATATTCGATACAAATATAAAACACCTACTTAATTTTATGGACAGCCTACTGTTGTTGGTCCACTTCCTGGGCCAATCAAACTCCATGGACGAGAGTTACGAAGAAGATCTAGGTTTCGAACAGCAGAAGACTCCCACAATGCCTTTGCTATATTCTTATCTAAGTTGTTCAATATAAAACGTAGTTAAGGTAATATTTAACCCACTTGCCATAGTCGATTATACAAAAATAAAAACACCTACTTAATTTTACGGACAGTCTACTGTTGTTGGTCCAATTCCTGTACCAATCAAACTCCATGGACGAGAGTTACGAAGAAGATCTAAGTTTCGAACAGCAGAAGAATCCCACAATGCCCTTTGATATTATTTTCTTATCTAAGTTGTTCAGTATAAAACGTAGTTAAGGGATTATTTAACCCACTTGCCATAGTCGATACAAAACACCTAGTTGCAGGGCCGGATTTAAGGGGGGGCAACCGGGGCTACAGCCCCGGGGCCTCCACAAAAGAGGGGCCCCCACAATATAGATACGGAAAAAAAATTAAATTCCAACTAATAAAATTTTTTTTTAGAGTGTTGAAAGTGATCTACTCCGAGAACTAGATTTCAGTGAGGTAAATCAGCAACGATTTTTCGGCGAAAAAAGCTCGGAAGATTCCGTTCGTGAACGCTAAAATTTAATTTCAGATAATTCTCGTTTCCGATTATATTTATATGTTTGATTTAAATAATAAAATAACGTATACTTGTTTCCACAAAAAAATATTTATTGAAAAACTTGACTAAAAAAATTGTCTACTTTATTTGGAAAATAATTGGGGGCCAGGGGGCCTCCACTCCTTTGTTGCCCCGAAGCCTCTCAACCTCTAAATCCGGCCCTGCCTAGTTGGGTAGTTTTACGGTACTTAATTTTACGGGCAGCCTACTATTGTTGGTCTACTTCCTGGGCCAATCACGCTCCGTGGACGAGAGTTGGGAAGAAGGCCTAGGAGAACAGCAAAAGACTCCCACAATGCCTTCGCTGCCAGCGGTATACGCGCACCATGTACTCGTCGTCTGCACTCGCAGCTTCTGTTCCGGAACATTGATTGGAAGTAAAATGGTTCTCACTGTTGCGACCTGCTTCTTTAAAGGAATAATCCCAACAGATGTTTACATAAAATATGGAACTGAGAACTATATGGAAGGGGGGTAAGTTTTTAAATAAATACCTAGACAAAATGGTTAGGTACGACCATAAATTTACTCAACACATACATTATATCGTCGAGTTGGTTACCTAATTATGTAAAACAATCTTGATCAGTACTATAAAACGAGAAAAATATATTAAAACATAATTTTGTTTATAAGCGTTTGTTTAATGCGTAAAAACAGTTTTTAAAAAATCTTAAGAAGATGTGCTGATCATTTTAATTTGCCTAGTTCTAATATCCAGTCCCGTACAATTATGTAAATAATTAGTGCATATTTCATAATTTATGCCATAAGTAATTAAATAATGATTTTTATTTTCCTCTGTGCAGAACATTTATTCGCGTTGCCGAAATAAAGGAGCATGAATTTTTTCAACACAGGAGCCAACTGGATAACGACATTGCTTTACTAGTACTTGAGGTAAGATTAACTTTAAAACCCGGACTTAATATATTTAAAAATGAATTCGCATAGCTAGAAATGATATAAAATAAATTAAGTACTATTCACCAGATAATAATAAATTTTATTGATCCTCTCAAAATCTGTGAGTACTTAATACGTGCCTTTTTGGTCCTCTGTATCACAAATTCTTCCTCCAATTTTTTTTTATTGACATGACTACCTGAAGGTTACCATAAAGTTAGAATCCGCGCTAGCGCTTAATAGAGAAAGGAAGCGTGTGAAAGGGAAGCCACCAGTCATATGACTATTACACGAGTGCAAAAGAGATAGAAAACAATCCCAAAAGCGTTCCCACTTTCGATGTGACATATCAGCCGTATCAGCCTTCTCGACGGAGACTGTTATTTAAAAGTGATTTTATATTTAATTCTAGTAAGAAGTAAATTTACACAAATAATTAAAGCGATATGGTATCGTGTAGTGTAAAGGATTGCCCTGTTAATCACCGAAGAAATGACGGCAAACACTCGTTTCACAGGTAAATATGATTTGCCGGTTGATTGTTTTCAAGCGATATTTTGTCGATTTAGTAGCATAAATTGTGTAAGTTATCACTTTCTAGCATTAATTGTTAGTTATCCTATCACTGTGCGCTAATAATTTATCACAATATTTAATACTAAAGGATATTTTGTGTAAAAATATAAATTGTCACGCTACGCTAGAGCTTGACTAAATGTTGAACTACCAATATCGATTTTCGTTCGATAAACATACATAATCAGTCTATTACATTACGAGCTGTCATAGTCCCAGATTTTAAATACGAATGTGTATTTAACAAACTTGAAGGACCTTACTATGTTTTGTGGGATTTTTTTGATAATATGCGATTTTTATTATTTCTGTTAAATTTAAGGGATACGCCAGATAATAAGTTCACACACGTTTGCAATTTGTAATTTGACAACCTCAATTCACATTGTACTATAAAACTTATAGCAAAAAAACGAAGAATAAAAATACCATGTTGTCGATAAAACAGTCAAACATCGATAGATAATTGCTCTGTTGTAATAGGCAACCCTATTCCTGACCACACATAGACAAATTTACGCACACACTGGCGTTTCGTTTTTGGTTACGCTTTTAATCGTTGTCGATCATTCTTTGTCATCTTAGTTCTGTGAAGGTTACAAATTAATGCACTTGACCGTACCTATGAGTTGGAATTACATGTTCCCGATTCTTTACCAACTGATACCATAATATCCGGGGATACTGAAACAGGCCCTTGTAATATTTGTTTTATTTTGTTTCTAGGAGCATGTTAAGTTTAGGCTGGGTGAGAAGAAAAGCGTTTTAGCCGAGCCGGGAACCACGGTGCCTGCCCACAACTTTGTCACGATAACAGGATGGGCAAAGGTACATTGTATTCTTCTAAAGGTGCATGCAGACCAAAAGAGTATTCGCTGTTCTATCCCCCTACTCTACGAAATTCGATCGTTACACGAAACGTGATTCGTTGATTTCGCAGAGTGGGGGATAGAACAGCGAATGCTCTTTTGGTCTGCATGCACCTTTATACATTTTTTTTAAGTCTATTCTTCATATCAAAATGTTAACTTTTATAATGATAATATTACAAAACAGCTCCATCTACTACGCACGCCAACAAACATAATTAGGTAGGTATTACTTCTTGCGCCATCTATACGAACGCGAACGCTTTCAGTTGGTGTCGTCATGAGTTCGTAACATTAGCGCAACTTCGTATTACTACTTCGCAAATATTCGCATAGATGGCGCTGCTATCACGTTTCGTTTTAAGTGTACAGAGTGGATTTGTCATCTTACATATATATTGGGGGTGGCCCCCACCTGTCGCCGGTCGATCGGCATCATAAAGTTAGAATCCGCGCTAGCGCTTAATAGAGAAAGGAAGCGTGTGAAAGGGAAGCCATCAGTCATATGACTTTTACACAAGTACAAAAGAGATAGAAAACAATCCCAAAGCGTAACCACTTTCGAAGTGACATATCAGCCGTATCAGCCTTCTCGACGGAGACTGTTATTTAAAAGTGATTTTATATTTAATTCTAGTAAGAAGTCAATTTAGACAAATAATTAAACCGATGTGGTAGCATGTAGTGTAAAGGATTGCCCTGTTACCCACTGAAGAAATGACGGCAAACACTTGTTTCATAGGTAAATCTGATTTGCCGGTTGATTGTTTTCAAACGATATTTTGTCGATTTAGTAGCATAAATCGTGTAAGTTATCACTTTCTAGCATTAATTGTTAGTTGTCCTATCACTGTGCGCTAATAATTTATCACAACAGTTCATATTAAAGGATATTTTGTGTAAAAATATAAATGGTCACGCTACGCTAGAGCTTGACTAATCGTTGAACTACCAATATCGATATTCGTTCGATAAACATACCTAATCAGTCTATTACATTACAATGCCGTAATATTCCCAGATTTTAAGTACGAATGTGTATTTAACGAACTTGAAGGATCTTACTATGTTTTGTGAGATTTTTTGATACTATACGATTTTTATTATTTCTGTTAAATTTAAGGGATACGCCAGATGCTAAGTTCACACACGTTTGCAATTTGTAATTCGACACCCTCAATTCACATTGTACTATAAAACTTATAGCAAAAAACGAAGATAAAAAATACCATGTTGTCGATAAAACAGTCAAACATCGATAGATAATTGCTCTGTTGTAATAGGCAACCCTATTCCTGACCACACATAGACAAATTTACGCACACACTTGCGTTTCGTTTTTGGTTATGCTTTTAATCGTTGTCGATCATTCTTTGTCATCTTAGTTCTGTGATCGGCATCAACTGGGTTAAAAAACCTCTATGTAAATTTCATAAGAGCTATAAATGCATTAATTTACTTTCATGGCACCATTTCCTATTCGTAAAAGGGCTTAGGTTTCGAAAACATTATTTACACGCAAGACCTTAAACTCAAGGCAATAAAGTCGAGTGAATATATTTTTGGAGCTTAAACCGTAGTGGTATATTTGACGTCAACAAAGTTTTTTTTTTTTTTAATTTGCAGGATTACTCCAAAAGTAAAGAAAGTACAATACTTCAATCGCATATGCAAGTGGTAGACGCAAGTGAATGCCTTGACATTTACCCAACTGTCTTCACCACATCAATGTTCTGTGTAAAATACGATTTAGTGAGTATCACGTTATATAAAGGTTTTACCAAGATACCTTGGTTTCATCGATATCGTGGTACTATTATTCTGCGTTCTTGGCACTTTATGCCAATCAGAATCACTTCTATCTGTTCAATAATTGCATAACAACAGTCAAATTCGACGAGCATTATCGAATTTTACTTAATTACTTAAGGAGTTTTTCCCATCGCAATGGTAAGTCTACATTATTTGACCAATACAAATCATAATATGAGTCCAGCACCAAAAGGGGTGGGTCAGGACAAACGCTAAATTCTTTCCTCGATAACTTTATATTTTCAATGGTAATCTGTCGTTGTATTTCATTTTAACACAAAGTATTAGAAAATCCCAACTCACCTCGTAGTTGGGGTTAGCAGGGAGAGGGATTAAGTGAGGCGGGATAATTTCAAAAATGTACGTGATAATTATTACAACAACTTAATCTGCCGATAGAATTATTTGTCAATTTATGACTATGACAACTCAACTCCGGTCTAAAACACCAGAATGCCACTCTACCATCCCTACTAACTCTCCTCAATTTGCGGTGATAAATAAGTAAACGTGACCTTAAAGAGTGATAAATGATTAATGCTACTAGTTACACGTTTTGTTAATCATGATTCTTGCCATTGTGATTAGATAGTAAATAAGAGTAGATACTAATAATTTAAATTTGTCACTAAGTAACCTAGATATTTATCACTGGAATATTCATAAAAAATAATATGAATGTTAATGTTTGCATCAGGATTCATGTTTCACATGTAATTATGTCTATGAGTGCAATTTAATAAATAAATGATAAATGGGCATTTCTATGAGTGTTTCAACCGCCGTGACCTCGGTGGCGACATTATTACTCGATTTCCGTGGGCATTTCGATATTTTTTAGGATATCTTGGTACTACGTCTACCAAGATATCCAAAAATTGATACGCCTCTCAAGGGATTCGTGTGTTAAGGCTGCCGCTGAAGTCACGGCGGTTGAAATGCTTGAAGAAATGCCCAGATGATAAAGGTTTTCTGACTGTGTCATGAATTACAGAACACCCGGTTGAGTGACAACGGTGGGGCAGCCATGTATAAAGGTCAGGTCGTTGGTATCTGCTCGTACGGTGCCAACCTCGAAGACTCACCGTACATCGCCATGTTCACTAACGTGTCCTACTTTTACAAGTTAGTAAAACCGTATTCAATATTATGTCTCATCAATGATTAGATATTTAGACCTTAGATGTTTACGACTGCCGAAAATGGAGTGTACTTATTGTTTTCAGGGTTCATTGTGTTAGTGCGTATGTTCGTAAAATTCTTCGTACCCCTAGAAATAATTAATTCTTCAATTGATTTAGATTTATGAGATATCGTTATAATCCTTATGCTACCTCGAGTATCACTGGCTATTTGATGTCGTGTTGTAAACATTATGGCGGCCTATTATACTCAATTTCATCACATCCAAAAAATATATATGTAAGAAACCTATCGAACCTATAGGGTATCAAAATTTATGTTATAGATCACATAATATGTACAATTTAACTTATATGTTTGATCGTTTTTAAACGACAGTCGTATTTTTGTATTTTTTTAATCTTCCTTGTATTTATATGATAAATATTTACCTACATGAAATCTTTTCAGATGGATCAAACTGAACACTGAAAGACTTTTGCTGAAACATTGTTCCCACGAGCTAGAACATGTGCCTTCTATAGAAGTAGATTACTGAATAAAGTAAGTACATTTTAGTCGCAATCGTTTTTAAAGGGACAGGTGTGTATACCTATGAAGTGTATTGAAACTTTGAAGATTACACGGAATAGTAGAATGTATAATGTCGTAGTAGAGAAAGAATATTCTGTAACAATATATTCATATCACTGCATAGTATAAAATAAAGTCACTTTTTCTGTCCCTATGTCCCTATGTACGCTTAAATCTTTAAAACTATGCAAATGATTTTCATGAGATTTTTTTAACAGGTAGAGTAATTCAAGAGGAAGGTTTTTATGTAGGTATAGTACCCGTGCGCAGCCGGGGCGGGTCGCTAGTTAGTCTATAATATATTAGGTATCGACCTAAGGGATGTACCGATAAAAAACTGGCAAATTCAAATGAAAGAATCGTGTCAATATAGTTAAAAAGCTGTAATTTCTGGCTTTTGGAATTAACTAGGTCTTAAATTAGCTAACTTTGGTCCTTTTTTGTTGTTACTGCAATTTCAGTATTCACAATACTAGTTCTCCAGAACCCCTTCGAAATCTATTTTTCCAAGCCCTTTTTTTATTCTTTACTGCACGATTTCGTGTTCTGCAGAAGTGACCTATATTTCTGGTTAATCTCCATGTTTTTTTTTTAATATACCCCGGCCTTGGGCGCAGTAATACTCTGTGAAGGGAATTATGTCACATAGTAAAGTGAATTTTTTATGGGTCTTTAATCAATTATTTAATCCTATACAAATCTTAGTCTCTTTGGCATAGTTATATGAAGCGAAATCAGTGCCAAAAAGTATCAAGGATAGTAGGCATAAGTCAAGGATATCTTAAGGAACACGGGAAAAATAGCCAGATATATTGACAACAGTCCTATAATTTAGAAAACTGCATACAAAAAAAGGAAAAAATGTTTGGAAAAGATAGTTTGGAAGAGGTTTCGAAGAAGCTGTACTTTGAGTACCTGAAATGCAGTAGTGACACAAAAGTACTACAGTCAGCTAAGTTAAGACTTCCTGGTTGATTTACAAAGCATGAAATTAAAGCTACCTAACTATATCGATCCGATTTTTAAACGGTTTTTATTAACTTCACCGCGTATCAACTGTCGTCGATGCTTCAATTCTTGTGATCGATTTTTCGACCACTTCTACTGCACCGAAATCAATAAAATTTAAAACACTTATCAAGTCCCCATGACAAGGCAATATTATAATATTTTTAACCTTGTATCCTCAAAGCCTGATGCTGCAGACGTACTGCCTACCTTAACCGAGAGTGTTACAAAAATTAAAATGAAAGTACAGCATGTTTGGCATAATCAAATACTAACAGCCTGATCTTGACTTCCAACTCCTCAACCCTGATGCTGCAGTACTGCCCACAATAACGGCAAGGTTTATCTTTTATCGATATTTCGATTTTAAAGAAGTTCTTTAGATATGAAGTATAGGTTTAAACATGCAAATTTAATACTAACGTCCAACTCCTCAAATCTGATACTCCGGTGCTACTTCCTGCCACAACCGCTAGGTTCAGCGGTATGTAGATTTGGAAGTACTGCTTCAGATATTTGGTAGAAACATACGGATTCAATTATCATGATCATCATCATATCAGCTGAAAGACATTCACTGGTGAATATAGGCCTCCCCCAAAGATTGCCACAAGGACCGGCCCTGTGCCACCCGTATCCAGCGACCTTCACTAGGTCATGAGTCCACCTTGTGGGGGGCCTACCCACGCTGCGTCTTCCGGTACGTGTCCGCCACTCGAGAACCTTACCGCCCCAACGGCCATCGGTCCCACGCGAGCCCCGCCCACTTCAGTTTAGCGATTCGAAGAGCTATATCGGTTATGTTGGTTCTGCTACGGATGGTCACATTTCTAATCCGATCTCGCAGAGAGACTTAGCATGGGCCTCTCCATTGCCCTTTGGGTGACTTTGAGCCTTCTTATAAGGCCCATTGTAAACGACCACGGTTTAGTACCGTATGTCATTACTGCGGCCCTCCGGCTGATAGACTCATAGGGTCACGGCTGATAGGGTGATAGCGTGAGTGGTTCGCGTAGGGCGAGCCGTCGGGCCTGCGGCCCTTCAGCTGATAGACTCACAGCGTGAGTGGTTTGCGTAGGGCGGGCCGTCGGGCCTGCGGCCCTCCAGCTGATAGAGTGACTGCGTGAGTGATTCGCGTAGGGCGAGCCGTCGGGCCTGCGGCCCTCCAGCTGATAGAGTGACAGCGTGAGCGGATCGCGTAGGGAGAGCCGTCGGGCCTGCGGCCCTACAGCTGATAGAGTGACATCGTGAATGAATCGAGTAGGGCGAGCCGTCGGGCCTGCGGCTCTCCAGCTGATTAGAGTGACAGCGTGAGTGAATCGCATAGGGCGATCCGTCGGGCCTGCGGCCCTCCAGCTGATAGAGTGACAGCGTGAGTGGATAGCGTAGGGCGAGCCGTCGTGCCTTCGGCCCTCCAGCTGATAGAGTGAAAGCGTAAGTGATTCGCGTAGGGCAGCCCGTCGGGCCTGCGGCTCTCCAGCTGATTAGAGTGACAGCGTGAGTGAATCGCATAGGGCGATCCGTTGGGCCTGCGGCCCTCCAGCTGATAGAGTGACAGCGTGAGTGGATAGCGTAGGGCGAGCCGTCGGGCCTGCGGCCCTTCAGCTTATAGACTCACAGCGTGAGTGGTTTGTGTAGGGCGGGCCGTCGGGCCTGCGGCCCTCCAGCTGATAGAGTGACTGCGTGAGTGATTCGCGTAGGGCGAGCCGTCGGGCCTGCGGCCCTCCAGCTGATAGAGTGACAGCGTGAGCGGATCGCATAGGGCGATCCGTCGGGCCTGCGGCCCTCCAGCTGATAGAGTGACAGCGGGAGTGGATAGCGTAGGGCGAGCCGTCGGGCCTGCGGCCCTCCAGCTGATAGAGTGACAGTGTGAGTGGATCGCCTAGGGAGAGCCGTCGGGTCTGCGGCCCTCCAGCTGATAGAGTGACAGTGTGAGTGAATCGTCTACGGCGAGCTGTCGGGCCTGCGGCTCTCCAGCTGACAGAGTGACAGTGTGAGTGGATCGCGTAGAGAGAGCCGTTGGGCCTGCGGCCCTCCAGCTGGTAGAATGACAGCGTGAGTGGATCGCGTTGGGAGAGCCGTCGGGCCTGCGGCCCTCCAGCTGATCGAGTGACAGCGTGAGTGTTTCGCGTTGGGCGAGCCTTCGGGCCTGCGGCCCTCTAGCTGACAGAATGACAGCGTGAGTAGTTCGCGTAGGGCGTGCCGTCGGACCTGCAGTCATCCGGTTGATGAGAATGAGAGTATGAGTATACCCCTCGGGTTCGCGTAGGGCATGCCGTCGGGCCTACGGTCCTCCAGTTGACAGACAGGGAGATGGAGTCTTTTGGATTTACGTAGCGCGTGCATGCCATAGTGCCGTCGGGCCTATGGCCCTCCGGTTGATAGATTACATGGATTGACCCTTATGGCCCTCGGTTCGCGTCGGACTTTCCGTCAGACCTGCGGTCCTCCGGTTGGTCGACTGAGAGATTGAGTTTAAATTTTATAGTCTCGAAATTCGACTTGTATAATGTGTACAATATGAAAATTTTTACTTGATTTTCTCAATAAACCAAATTGATTGATATATTCCTTATTGTCAGGTCTCTGTTATCTAAGGTACTTATTGTATGAATAACACGTCCATTTGAGACACTTCAGGCATTCAAGCTTACATTAACCACGCCCAGCCTTTGGTTTTCATTTGTCGATCGAGATATTTAATAACATTTTTTTAGTGTCAAATTTCTATAAATATCTATTGAGCAGGGATTCGCCTCCCGTTACACATAAAATAATGTCCATTACATTTACATATGTGTCGTGATTCGTGATGAAAGCGCGAGAGTATAAGCGCTACTTATCATGCATAATTTGTATTACATATTATAAACAACATCTTTGATCTAGAATAAGTAGATATAGTATCGGAAATTATCTTAACAGTTGCACTAAAAACTTAAAAATAAAATAAGTAAAAAAAGTTTTAAGTTAAACGGTTTTTATTGCACCAAAAACTAGAAAATAAAAATTAATTTTATCTAGCCGTAGATGCTATTTGCTGTAGATTACTCACGTGAAACTATTATCACTGTATTCTTCCCAAGTCGGATGCTGAAAGCCACGTTTAGCCTCTATGTCAGTGGATTAAGCGTTACCTAATCGGAAACTTTTACCAAACTAAAATAAAAACGTGGGGCGTTATTATAAAGAAAAGTACAAGTTCAAAATATGTAATTGTAGCTTTAATTTTGCAATTAATCATCCATCTGTTCCATCACTTCTACAGAGGTAAATAGCTTTTATCAAGGCCAGAACAAAACTTATTACACTATTCCTGTCTTGATTTCTATGTGTGTTCTTAAATACCTAACTACAGTGACTTAATTACAATTGCGTACGCCCCACGTTTTTATTTTAGTTTGGTAAAAGTTTCCGATTAGGTAACGCTTAATCCACTGACATAGAGGCTAAACGTGGCTTTCAGCATCCGACTTGGGAAGAATACAGTGATAATAGTTTCACGTGAGTAATCTACAGCAAATAGCATCTACGGCTAGATACAATTAATTTTTATTTTCTAGTTTTTGGTGCAATAAAAACCGTTTAACTTAAAACTTTTTTTACTTATTTTTTTCATTTGAATTTGCCACTTTTTTATCGGTACACCCCTTACAGTTACGAGTAAGTTTCTAAATACTTATAGAAAGTACTCTCTCATAAATATGTTACGACGTTCCTATTACACTGTAATGAATGAGTTATTAATAAATGGAACATAGTTTTTTTTGTTATTTACGCACCTATACCTATATTTCTACACTTGACTGTAAAGTCCAATTCAAATACGAAGGCCCGACTCCACTTAACAAAGTCATTAGGCGTCAACAATAGAATCAGTGATTACAAAATTAAACATTTTAAAAACCGACTTCAACCGGTTTCTCCAAGATTCCCGATTTGTTTCTATCATTGGTTTCCTCAAATCCTACTTTCTGAATGCAAATTCTTGTAAATGAATGAAAATTACCAAAAGCGCCATACATGTACCTATAACAATTGAAGAGATCCCTCGATTTCTCCAAGATCCCATCATCAGACCGCAACTTGGTGCCAACGGGACCATCTGGGGGTAATACACGTTCGATCACAAAAATAAATTTTAAAATCGATTCACTATTCTCGGAGATATCGGGTAACAGACATACAACAAAAAAAAAATACGGTCGAATTGAGAACCTCCTCCTTTTTTGAAGTCGGTTAAAAAGATACCTGGCCTGACCTTTTTGTGGTGTGATATGTTTTGCATACAGCGGTGTACGATACGTGCCAATTTGTAGTGGACCTATTAAATTACAAAAGTTTCGAGTGGCATCGGGCCTTCATATTTGAAATGGAACTATACCTACAAGGTGTAATTACCAGGTAATATGCTTATACTAACGTAAGTACATTTTCGTCGCAATAGTTTTAAAAAGGACAGATGTATATACATATGCTTACAGTCTTCTTTTGTCAAATTATGAATTCACACATGTGGGTATTGGCAATCTCAACGACGCGACGCTATGGTAATTTAGAATAATATGAAATAAAATAAGAATTAATGAAATGCTTTAATAAGGTCGCTCTATGCAGAATTTTTTGCGAGCTTCCATGACGTGTTTGTCGATCCAGGGCAAGAAGTAGTAGACGTTGGTGTAAATCCCGGGCTTCCCCTTCTGGGCGCAACCTTCGCCGTGTGAGACTAGACCCACCACCTGCCTTTAAATTTTTATATGAGATAATTAACGGTTTTTTTTTCAAGTACCATTCACCACACTTAACTTTAGAGAGTTTACTTTTTAATTTATAATATAATCATAACTATAATATAACACTTAAAATTTGCATTTCATTAGTCGGTTTCAATGTAACAAAAACCTGGATGATGGTAACAAACTGTATACAACTATATACTATCCACTTCAGATTAGAGCACTCAGGACATCATCACCATAATCATCATCACTATCTACTATCCGCTGGTGTGACATGTATTGTGTTGACACCGATATCCTAATTGAAGGGTCCACGGAAAGAACATGTCTAGTCAATTAAAATTTCAGAAGGAAAAACAACCTAACTTCTAACAGAATAAGGTACAACTTTGCCCTGAATTTTATTAGGACTAAACATGTTCTTTCCACCCTTCAATTATTCACTTACTCTTTCCATATAATGGCTCCTCCAGAGTCGCCCTGACAGGTGTCACGCGTACCGTCTCCGTACAGGCAAAACATGTCCGCTGTCAGCTGAGCGCCGTACTTCTGCCTGCACTTCTCTGCTGACACGAATCGGAGCTGTGCCGCCATTAACCCGGTCTTGGACGTAGACCCTCCGTACTACCGAGTAAAAGTGTCAAGGAAAAAGTGCTTTTAGATTGTTTTGTCAAAGATAGGATAGGAAAGATTTTGGAAACTTGCTCGGTAAATATTAACGGCTAATCGAGACGATTATGCGGACATTTATTATCCAAAAACATAGAAAGACAAAAATACATGAAATTACTAAACAAATTTACCTAAAAGAACTAACTAGGTACGCGATATAATTATGGTAAAGGTTTCACCAAACCAAAGTGTAAACTATTCAGTTATTTGGACGTTCCTCCGTATAGCTTTTTACAAATAATTCCACCTGAATATAATGTATCCGAACATTCTCATTTTGTTTTTTAAGTAAGACCTTAAGTAGATTGTTTTTACATAAAAGCTTCTAAAAACGAAGCTGCTAAGCATATTACCCCTACGATTAAACGTACGCCTACGTACGTAAGCCAAAAATAGTGCACCACTTTTCGATTCTATTACCGCGGAACAGAGGTACCGAATTCTTGCTGATAATACCGAATTGGAATAATCTTACAACTCGAACTTACCGACGTATGTCCCCAACCTGTTGCTGTAAAATTCGATTCTCGTTCACTCATCCACTTGTTGGAATTCACAATCATAGCCCTTTGTGCCTTCTCAGAGAATGGGATTGGACGTTTAGTAAATAATAACGCGATATCACAAGCAAACGGGGCTTCTTTATTGTAATTTTCGTGCTCGACAATATACCATATGTCGTGTGACTGGGCAGTGAAGTCATAGACATACCTAGCGCCTGAAAGAGTATATGGGTGCCAATGCTAGCGTAAAAATAGCATTTATGAAATCTTTAGTGCGTGTAGAAGTAGATGCTTAGGTACTAGATAAGTTCATGCGGCCAACAGGCATTCAAAGAACAATAATATATAGAATTTATGTTATGATATAAGGCCTATACGTTGTTAGTAGATCTTTCACAGTATGACTGATGTTCATTCTATCTCCAGCTTGAAAGATTTCTAGTTGGGATAGGAGATACAGAGAGGCTCAGGGATGCTTAATGCGGGCATCATCAGCTATGGCGCCTACCCTGAATGTTGGGATATAAAATCGTCACAAGTGACGCACTGTTTCACTTTTGCATACACAGTCAAAATAAAAAATTATATGGCATAAGATCCACGCATATTGCATCGCATACACATTACACAATCACAACCTTGGCCTCTGTAATGACCGTAGCCTGATTGTTAAAAATAAAAATTTAAAGCATCTTTCGCCCTATCAGCGGCCTTCCGATATGCTAAGGTCAGCCATTTTCAAAATGTGTCCAGTGAGAGCTCCACGAGAAGAGAACATTTAAAAAATGCTGTTTATCCGCTTCTAGCCATAATGGCCTTGAACGTCTTTCTTCCGTGCCCTGCAGCATATTTACAGTGCGGCTACCTATACAACTACTGTTAGTAAAGAATCATTACTCATCATTAGCCTATCTCAGTCCATTGCTGGATGTAGGCCACTCCTGTTAACATAGCTACATAGCGTATAGACCCTATAATCACCTCACTGGGCACGCGGTTTGGCGATCGCAGTAATGTGTCCACTATAGTGATGCCGCTGCCCATCATCAATCTTCTATCAAAAAATGGTCAGTGACACTACTATCTCTTAGTCGACTCTTACAACACCCGCGGGAAGAAGTGCTGACAAATGTATTCTTACTGCCGTCACCACCTCTTTATAATTTATCTCGGATTTGGGGCTCCGTTAAAATTGTACATTCTAAGAAGGTTTGAAATCTTCTGACTTAGGTAGACCAATATTCTCACCAAAACGCACATGTATATCCTCAGTGTTCTTATTGATATTGAAGCAGTGTGCAGCAGTCAGGATGGCCCAGCTGGATAGGATGGTTCCTCCGCAGAGGGCCCCATAGTTAAAGATCTGCACAGCGAACGGATACCTCTCTATTGGAACTGCAGTTCCTCCAACTATTTTACCCTCTAAGTTAGGTAATGAAATTGTTTCTTCCATACTAACTACCTTTGAATAACGATCACATGAATTAACTCCACATGACTAGTACCTTGTGTAGTTTGATGTTAATTACGTACATAAGGTAGTCAAATAAAAAGTGTAATTAAGTCGAAAACCCATTAAACGTATAATGGCATGACAAAAATCATGAACGTTTCTGGTAGCCACAAAATAAGCTGGGGGATTTAATGGTTAATTTAATTTATTGCCTAGTTATTTATGTAAGTACCAACCAAACTACCTAAGAGAAAGCGCAGGGCCTTGCAGTTAGATGAGCGTTTTTCAATAATTTTAAAAAAATAAACCGCATTATACTGGCAAAACCGTGCTGGCAGCAGGAATGCACTTAGTTTTTGGTCACCCAGTTCAGAAGAATTGTAGGTATAACAAGTGTTTAAACTAAAGCGCGCCTTTCTTGCCATCATCAGCTCGAACGGATGGAAGCACGCTAAGTGTAAATAGGTTGGCACCTAAACTATAATTTATACTTTGATGTAGACTGTACACCTGTTTATTCCCTTGACTATCTTAACACTTTCGGCCCCGCAACTTCAATTAACTCGTTCTTAACATACATTCTTCAACGTTGATCAGCCGAACGTGAGATGTCAGAGTCTAATTCCTATAGAGCTTAATCCGTATGTATTATAATATAAAATATAGGATTATTAGGATTGGATATTAGGCTTTGTTAAACCTAAAGAACCTAAACACGAACCGCTTCAATTATATGTCAATCCCGTCAAATAAAAAAAAAACAATAAAATGTTAGCTCTCTAACTTTCCGAGGTAACTACATTAGCTTCTTCAATAGGAATGAAACCCACAGAGTACTAAAACAGCTACACAATATCAATTCTTAGTAGGTAGAGTAGGTAGATCAATAAACACATTTGTAGTAGGTACTTGGTTCCGAATCGGTATGTCAGAACAAAACAAAGTTTAATATGAAAATATTTACTTTATTGATTTTTTCACCTCAGTTTTTGTCTTTTCTTCTTATCAATTCTAATCCCGTCTGCAATAGATTTGTTACAAAACTGATTTTGGAATTCAAACAGCTTATACTTTATCCAGCTTCTGAGGTACCAAACATTGGAATACACACTGGGCTTATTTATCTGCGCGCATCCATCACCATGAGATACAATTCCAACGATCATCCTAGAAAATATTGATAATTTGCATCTTTATTCTGCCTGCATTAATAGCATTTAATATGGAGTTATTAATAAAACTTATAAGCTCATGTACGCTCGTAACACGGTCATAACTATTTTACTGCTAACGTCGATCGGAAATATATCAGTTCGTCATTTTATGACAGTTATGCGACATAAAGAGATATATTAGACATCGGACAATATCCTTCTTTCACATGTCGTTATTTGATACAAATACAAAGTGTAACCTTAACTTTCAATAAATTCGATAGACCTATGAACAAATAAAACATGGAAACCGCACGCCATACTAATTTGCCTTTCAAAAACGGTCCTGAATTTTAGTTGACAAATGTCACCCCATGTCAATGCATCACTGCAATGATTTTCAATGTCAACCTATAAAAACTTAAACCGCCATTTAAAAATAGTTGTGATTGGTCCATCAAATTTTTGACTGGCTATATTCTATAAAAATTTTTCAAAGATTTTGCGCCGAAATATCAATGACAACGACAAGACATAGAGTTTTTCTTAACACCGCGCGTTAAGAAAAACTCTATGTCCTGCCCTACCCATCTTGGCAAAATTGACAACGTTTCAAATTTTTCGATGTCCCTAAACCGAAAACCATTTCGAGATATACGCATGTAGATCACAAAAATATATTTTTAAATGATATATCGCAATATTTTTGGTAAAAATCTTACAAATAGTTTAAAGGGGAAGTGACGTCACATAGCTGAATCAGAGCTGCCACTATAACCAAAAAAATTTGTGGTTCGAATGTCACTGGTGTTTGGCAGTGACATTTGACACTTGTTACCGTTTTTCGTCGTTTTCTTACGTGTATGAAACATCACTTGTGATGTCATCTAGCTGATTTTTGACGTTTGTAACTTACGCTCTTTCTGCTCGAAGTAGTAATAAAAAGGGGTTTTCGCACTAAAATAGCAATTTTTTGAAAAATAAAAAAATACGTGTATCTTTTAATAGTGAGTTCTTTCAAAACAGACAATAAAAACTAGGACTAAAAAATATGAAATGTTGTCAATTGAACGCGATTGGCACGATTGTTTCTGGGGGCATTTTTGAGCTGGCGTTAGACGTCCATGTTATACATATCGTCGGGTTAGAGGCAGAACCAGCTATTTCAGCTATTATTTAAATAGTTTTCTATGTCATCGGCATAAAATACAATTTGTCAAAATCAACCTCAAGGACACAGTTGGTTCTGCCTGCAACCCGAAGATATTTATTATGGTCGCAGCGATATACAGACTAAATGACGCATTTTGTATTTAACTCGGCATGCATTCTCGTTGAATTCTGTAGAGCGCTGGATGTGGAAATATGTCGGAACCGATTGCAGACAAAATTGCACATAGTTAAGGGTCTTAATGAAAAATAGATTAACATGGCATTTTGTATTACGAAATTACCCATTTAGTTTACAGAAAATGATCGTGATTTTTGGCATTGGCGAGTTTATCCCCGCTACTTTTGCATGATAATAATTAAAGATCCCAGAAACCTAAGTTTTATTTTCTAACTGTTTACTCCTCCAACATGTAACTGATTTGGACGAAATTTCTATAGTAACTAAAGTTTTCGATAATTTATTGCGTCTGATTTTTTCAATCTACGAGTATTAATAAACCTGCCTTAGAAAGCCAAAGGCCCTATGTTGGAAATTTGAAATCCAAGTAAATTATGTTTTTTTTATCACTTGTTAATAAACTATGGTTGAATTCAAGGTATTCTTAAAATTATTGGCAAGTTAATGTCTGAGTAAGAACATCAACCAAAATATTCATAAAAATTTAAAAGCAGCTCACCCATTCCACTCAACCCCGCCACCGGAATCCCCCTTGCATGTGTCATATTTCCCGTTCCCGTACAGGCAGAACATGTCCTTGGACATAGTGAGGTTATGCATCCGGCCACACTCCTCTAGAGATACGTACTGCAGGCTGGTCGACATCAGACCGTGGTCGGAGAGCGGACCGTCATACTAAAAATAAACCCACTTATTCATAAACATCTGCTAACCTAGCAAGGCGAGTAAGTATTGTTTGTCGCTTATCAATGTATCTACAAAAGCGAAAAGGACAAATAATACTTAGCAGCTTGTTAAGTTAAGAGGCGTTTATACCCATAATAAGGGGGATAGTAAAGTTGAAAGCGGTTGTTTTATGCATTAGTCTCAGTATTAGAGTCTTGCTGCCAGACGTGTCCACTTTCTGAATTGACTCTAGTCACTTAAATTAGATTTTTCATGGAATTTACAATTCTAACACCAAAGCCATTGTGTTGGCATAAGTACGTTTAACGCTGCGTTTATCGCGCAAAACAACTGAGTACTTGATATAAATGAAAAACATTTAGTCACTCATCAGAAAGCAAAGATCAATCATTAAGTGAATTTTCGAAATATAATACCACCATTATACTTTATTATCCATTTGTACTACTCATCAGTATACGAGTAAAGGCAGGTATTTTTCTCTAAGAAAGCGAGGTTTTCTATCTTCATTTTTCCTAATGCGAACTGTTAAGGAATGCAATTCACTGCCTCTGCCTGAATTCTCAGATATATTCATAGGTACGATTACGATTTTTGGTTCTCTGTTCTCTCCAATCCATCAATTAATTTGTAAATATATACACGTAATAAATAAATGTCTATGATCCCCATTTACCAGGTAAAATTAGAATAGTGTCTTTACTTAATAATATGTTATTTTAGTCAATGAAGCTTAAGCACATTAATAAACTTCTAATTTTAAATTTAATAATAATAGGTATGTGGAAGGGCATCATGGTTGTTTCCACAAATATGTGCTAACATATATAGGTATTACAGGATCTATTGCATTTCTAATAGTTTACATCTATTTACAAGCTTACATTTTATTTACTGCATAATTTACAACCTTATGTGTCTTTCTAGTAAGAGACTTCAGCGCCCCGTTTCTCGAACGATATTAGACGAATTAGTATTTTATCATTCGAGAAATGGGGGCATGCTTGTAATACCTACTCGTACTATTTTATTGTAATGTTAATATGCCATAGGCCCCATGTACGACTAGGTGCTCCCGCTGCTAAGCCAAATCTACCTATGTACTTTTTTTTCAAAATTACAATTTATGTACATAAATAATCTAGCTAATCTACTTAACCTAACCTATATCTAAGATTGGCCCTTGTGGCACTGTACCGAGGATACCGACCTATGTAGGTACTTGAAAACATAATGATTTCTCAAATTTTACCTACGTACAAATAATTAAGCCAAAATAAGTTTTAATTGTGTAAATCATAATTTTAAACGTATTTAATTGACCTCACAATTAAAATTAATTGAATTTCAAATGTTAACGAGCAAGAAATATTATGGTGTTACGTTACGGGTTTATTATATTCAAGGGTCCATTTTTATATAACGGTACATCAAAAATTGCGTTAATTGTATTATCGAAATATTTAATCGCAATTATAATTTAATAGGTAAATGGAATGAGCTGTTAGGTACTTTCATATGAATGTACAATTGTACAGTAGGTACTTATTTATTGTACTGAATCCAATCAAAACAGAAATATACATTCATAAGTTTCCGTGAAAATGCGATGGAAGGAAGAATTATTCATTACATGTCAGTCAATTGGAAACCTACGCCACAGGGAAATTTGTAACAGTGACTTTATAAATCAGATTATAATAAATTACTATTTATTATTTTAATGTATCTACTGATAGAACTAATGTTCGAAACTTTAAGCTATTTAACAGTCATCAGTCAATTGACTGTTGCAAAACAAATGCCTTAATCTTAGCTTCTTTAAAATAAGAATGAATACAATGTACAAGTACATCATTGGGTACTGGTTTGGCCCGGATGAGCATGCCATCCCGGGATTCATTTGTATCCGATAACGGGATCGGACATTATAAAATCCCGTGTTTTCATACATTTGACATTATAAATCCCGTGATTACAAACATTTGGCATTATAAAATCCCGTGATTGTTTACATTTGCCCGGGATTGTATGCCCTAGTCCTTATCCATTACCGGTGCCGTCTCTCTAGTTAGTTGTGAGCTGATCTACGGTACCAATTAGTTGAGTGTACTTACTTTTACCCAGCCCCATCCAGTAGCCGAAAAGTTGGTTGCGCCAGGAACCATCCATTTGTTGGAGTTAGCGAGAACGGCCTTTTTTACCTTCTTGAAGAATCGTAAAGGTTGTTTCAGAAATATAAGTGCGATGTCGCATGAAAAAGGCATAACCTTGTTATAATCTTCATGTACGATGAAATACCATATATCATACACTTCCGCATTCGTGTCGTATGTAAACCTAGCCCCTAAAAAAATCTTGATGATTTCAAAATAAATCAAAATCATTTTTATATCTATGTTGGCATTATGTCTCGTTCAATCTAAAATTAAAACTGGATATTATTTAGTTTCATTATAAACTTATTTTATTAAGTCTTCGCCCAATAAAATTCACAACCAGATACTGTGAAAGAAAACTTGAAACTTTAATCCAATGATGCGCCATTAATATAAAAACGTAGGTTTATTTATCTTCATGGTTGATGCTTACACTTAAGCCACATGCTTAACCAAAATTTACTTAGGTACATATTTTATGGTATCAAAATAGACTAGACTTCAGAATATGTCGTATCCATACCCACGTGTATCTCCATTTCGTCTATGTCCTGGTTAAACTCGAAGCAATGCGCAGCGGTCATGATACTCCAACTCGACAGTATAGTCCCAGCGCAGAGGGCCCCAGCGTTTAGCAACTGAGCCAAATAAGGGAAACTCTCTATTGGGACCGCCTTCCCTCCCACGATTTTAGCCTCAATATCCAAAAGAATTTTACCTCTACGACATATGACTACATTTGTAAATATAACCAATAGTAAAATACCAAAGCACGTGTAACGAGATTGACATAACATGTTCAGGCACTGGCCACCGATACCGCATTAATTATGAAATGAAACCTTGATTAAGGTGTTCCGATTATTTTTATAGCATGCACGATGGCTTTATGATTACATAAGCGTAATCTTACAACCAAATTAAAGAGAGTGACGTCAGAAACTATTTTTATAGTAGCAGGTAAGCGGACCCTGATAAAGGCCATAAAACCTAGATAGAAGAAGGGGATAGGGTTTAGGAGTCGAAAGAATAAAGTCAATGATAAAATGAACGTGGTTTGATACACAACTTACGTTTAACCAACATATTATAAAAACCAGCAACGAAGCCCGGAAATGCCTAGGATTCGTCATACGCCAGGCTAAACTATTTACTAATAAGCACGCCATGACTAACTACTCTCTACAACGCATTCGTACGGACTAAGTTGGAAACTAACGCCGTGATCTGGAATCCACATGAAAAACAATATAAACTTCTATTGGAAAGAGTACAAAAATCCTTCGTAAGGTTTTTGTATAAAAAACTGTACGGCTATTATCCCCTCCTTTACCCTACATTATTCGTGCTAGGCATGGTAGATTACACAGCCCTTGAGACGCGTAGAAATATCTATCTTATAAAATACTTTTTTCAACTTATACGAGGGGGAGTAAAAAACCCCCTCTTACTATCGCAAGTAGGACTTCGAGTCCCTCTTCCCACCAAGAACCTGTTACGCCCTCGGCGCCGCGGCCTCTTTGCTGTCCCTCTTGCCCGAACTCGCATGCATGCTACCTCTCCTCTCCACCAAGCCCTCACATTAATAAATGACATACTGGACACCGACAACCAACTTGACATCTTTTTTTACACGAGAAAATAAATTCCTAGCAGCATCATGTCGATATATAGATCAAATAGTTACCACTAGTTCCATCGTCTATTAAACAGTGTCCAAAATGTATTAATATTAATTGAAACCATTATTTGATTAATTCAGTTCTATTGACATATTTTAAAATTGTAATTCGCTATTTAATTGTATAATTTTAATTCTTATATCTTGACATTATTTTCACATTCTGACAAAAAACAATATTTTAAATCCTTGTCAACATGGCTTTCAAAAAGGCAAAAGCACTGCGACCTTACTGTCCAATTTCACTGATGAAATTAACAATTACCTACATGATAAAAAAGTCGTTGTAGCTGTGTTTTTTGACTTTAAAAAAGCGTTCGATACTTTGGAATCGAACACCTTGCTGAAGGCCATGCGCGAGTGTGGAGTGGGAGAGCCGCTGAATTCTTGGTTCCGCGACTATCTCACTTCACGCTCATACAGAGTCAGGATTGGGAGCTCCTATAGTCGTGAGTGTAGAGTAGACTGCGGAGTACCTCAAGGCTCGGGCTGCGGTCCAGTCTGCTACTTAATGCACGTTAACAGCTTGTGCGGTGTGCTGCAGCATTGCTCAGCGCACATGTTCGCAGACGACCTCTGCGCTCTGCGGGCGGGCTCCGACCTTGAGGATACCTTCCGTCTAGTCCAACAAGACATTGATTCCGTCGTTAAATGGTCTCACGACAATGGGATAGTCCTTAATGCCGATAAAACCAAATTTCTAATCATTCGTTCCCCCCATTTACCAATATTATATATCATTTAACAATAATTTGCACTTGTATACACACACCTTTGCTTGCCTCCATAGTGATATGTATAACTGTATCTGTAAACCTATAGAAAATGTCAAATGTGTTACTTATCTTGGTATGAAAGTAGATGAGCATTTTTCATGGACATATCATGTAAATTTCATTTATGACAAGTTAAAAGTCTTACTGGGCAAATTCTTCCACCTAAGCTTCAGAGTTCCAACTAGTACTTTAAGATGTTTATACATGTCACTTGTAGATTCAATACTGAGCTATGGTCTAGATAGCTATGGTCTCACTACTAAAACTAACATTAACAAACTAGAAAATATGCAACTCAGGTTTCTAAAACTGCTTGTTAACAATATAACTAAATTAAAATACAGAAATAATTATGGATATCTCTTCAAAGTATGTAATATATTACCAGTTAGCTATAAACATAAATACCTACTTACTATTAATAACCATAACTGTAAAGACCTTAACTCAGATAATAACTTATTAATACCTGTCAACCACTCATACAATACAAAGGCCGCGGCTACAGGTAAACTGTTAGTTCCTAGAATAACTAACCACTACGGTGATAGAACTCTTCGGAAACGCATCCCTTACCTACTTAACAGTTTGCCTGAAGCCATCAGGTGTCAGGCCAACAAAAATAAATTTAAGAGGCTTCTGAAAACACACTTCCATAATTTGCCATATCAATAATAATATAAACTTATAATTAATTTAATGTTATAAAACCTATGTATAACTATTTAATATAAATGTAACTAAAAAGAGACTGTAATCCTACAGACAAACTCTGAAGAGTTTTGTAGGACAATTACTAATTGTAAGACTGTAATCCACATGTACTAATAATAATAAATAAATAATAGTTATTTATGTGGCTGGCGCATAATAAGAGGCATTAAACATGAGTGTGGTTTTATGAAACGAGCCGTAGGCGAGTTTCATAATAAGATCACACGAGTGTTTAATGCCTAATTATGTACAGCCACATACATAACTTTATCTACATCCATATCATTAGTTTAGAATGACAATTTACCTTTATTTTCATTGATATCCACTAAGTAATTACCTCTAAATATAAAAATTCAAATCAGTTGAAATCACTCAATTTGAGTAATAAATACAATAAATATTTATTGAAAAAAAAACAACAAAAAGAAGTTGACTTCATAATGTTAAAATTAATATCATGACGACGATACTTTAATGTCAACATTATGATGCACTGTACTCTGCCTGTACTTTAATGTTAACATTATGATACAGCCACAGACACCGGTCTCTTAATATAGGTCATTACATTACCGCTTCTGAATACATAACAGGGAAATTATGATATTCCTGTAGATAAATAATAATAATAACTTAAATTTTTATCCTATTTCAATATCCAAATTTTTTGACATCATTGTATATTGTATAAAACATTACATTGTATAAAATACCTCTTGTCCTCTAAGTACCTACCTAATGAATTTTGTATACCTACTTACCTAATATTTTACATTTCAATTTCACAATTAATGTTTTTTATGTTTTATTTAATTAATTATTTATTGTTGCATGATAGTACGTAGATAAGAAATGAAATGTCAATTAGCACGTAAGGTTTAGCTGTTAGTGCTAATTGTAAGAAAAATAAATAAATTGAAATTAATTGAGTTTCATACACATAATACATCTTATGGCAATAAGTAGTCACAAAACTGACTCCTCAATTTGTCACTACTCCATACTTATTTTGTTCAATATTTAGGTTTCAGTTCCAAATTACGAGTATTTATGCTTGTACATTGTCAACTGTTAGTTAACAATTATTTCATTGATGAAAACCACGAATTTCGACTTCATCTTTCCAAACAATTATTTGTACATTTCCAAAGAATATCGAATACTATCTAGTATCAATCAAAAAGGGAAGAAATAAAATAGACAACCAAATAAATAAGTGATCAAGATTTATAATTTGCACACTTATGTGGATTAACCGAAGGCATGAAAACGACAATATGATCTAACCAGTTTGTCGATAGTGTCATTTATCCAGGCAGTGTAGTAATAGACGTTGGAATAAACGCCGGGATATTTCATGCAGCCTTCACCATGAGAAACAATGCCCACGATCATGCTGAAATCGGAAACAAAAATATTTTAACAAGCCGACTTTTGATACGATGGTGATTTCAAATCGTAGACTCAGTTATTTTGTAATAGCTAAAGAACCTCTTGTTTTGTTCCGACTCCGACTTACCGAAAAATATTCATGTGTTATTTCATTAGAATATTCTTTCAGTGAACAGTATAGTAAATATGACAATGTCATCAGCGATCTATGATTATTAAGAAACAATCAATATTAAGAGGTATTAAATGATACAGTATCGTGTCACGCAACTTTCAATGTGACGAAATACAAAAATGGGAATCCTTCCCCTGAAACGCAGGTCGATGGAAAGGGTACATCCACATTATTAATGGCCGATCGTCAGCCGACGTTTGACCTTTCCGCATCGCTACTAATGAGCATCGTATATGGGGACGCTATGTAGGTTTGTACATTTGTAAAAACATAGGAGAACAACAAACTCTTTCTAAATAGAGGTGGACCGATATAGCAAGTATTGTATAAATTAAATCTCACTTGTTCCACAAGATGCCTCCTCCCGAGTCTCCTTTACACGTATCATGTATCCCATCCCCATAGAGACAGAACATGTCACGGCTGAACGTCACCCCTTCATATATTTTCAAACAATTTCTGCGTGATACATAGCGTAACTTTGTTTTCATAAGGCCATTCAGAGACAATTTACCACCTTCCTGGAGATAATTAAATAACAACATTTATTCAATAAAACTACAATAAATACAAAACAATAAAGAAAAAAAATCTATACATTAACTAATTAAAGTTACAATATTTTTGTCCTAAATCACTGTCAATGGGTAGGATGCCCAGAAGGTTGGCCGTATTTCGACGCTGAATAAATACTTATTTTTTGTATACAATATTGGACAGCCTTCTGGTCAACCGCAGCCTCTATTATGCGCACCGATAGCTCTTTCTATAGTCGACGCGCTCTCGGCCCCGGCTCGCTCTCTAAGGCTTGACTGCTTCCAATGGAAGCATATTTGCGGCGTTTGAGATCTTCTGCCGAGTATGACACCGCACCAGCACCAACTTTGGTGCCTGGAATATAGGAGGGTGCTAGGATGTCAAAGCAAGTGGCATCCCAGACCAGTGACCGTCGGGTCAATTGCCATCATCCCTGCTGCTGTGTTCTAGAACCACGGGTATATCGGCGTTGACAAGGGTACTTCAGATGACAGAGAATATAAAAAATTAGTTAGCGTCTCATTATTACATTTATTCATTAATTTTCAGTTTATTTGCAGTGAAATTGAGCATTAAATGGTCGCCGTAGCCGAAATCAGTCTGAGATCAATTGGTAGAAAGAACCTCCATCACTACTTTTTTCATAGGAATATCACCACACACATATATATATACATAAGTATATTAAGTATTTATAAAGTAGAGCCATAGAGCCTTAAATACTTTGTACCTATTCGCCAATAACTTACTTTTAATTTTAACTAATATGTTGGTAAGCTAATTTGTGTAGTTCTTAGGCTATCCGGATTTATCCTAGTTTGGAGGCCGTCCAAGCGGGGTTTCAAAAAGTATCTGGAGAAATCCCGGACACTTTTCATTATGAGGAAATACGAGTACTTACCTCATTTAATTCAAGTATACATGGTCATTATTGTGTAAAATGGAAAGTCTGGGGAAAAAACGGATTTACCTACGCCAAATGTCCAGGTTTTTTGAGTTGTTGTCTTGATTTTACGAATTTCGAGATGGCAGCCCTATGGCACTGGTCTCACCGCGAACTACTAAGCTATGAACTATGGGGCTATAAACACGAACAAAAAATACGCACCCCCGTGTAAAAAAAAAGAAACACGGCGATACTCACCCGGCGATGAAAGCTGATAGCTGGGCGAGCATCGCCATTGTCTCTTTTATTTACACGGGAGTGCGTATCTTTCTTTCGTGTTTATAGCTGATAGTTCATAGCTTACTAGCTCGCGGTGAGACTAGTGCCTATGCCTATAGGTGCCTTTTCATTCATCATCATCATTCATCATCAGCCTATAATAGTCCACTGCTGGATGTAGGCCTCTCCTATTAACTATGCGCATAAACGCATTAGGAGGTAAATGCCCATAATCGCCACGCTGGGCAAGCGGATTGAGGTGCCTTTTGTAGGTCAAATATTATGTTGTTTCTATAAATTTTCTGACGTCATATTTAGCTTAGGGTAGGTAGTATATAAGTAGGTATCTTAAATGCTGTCTTAAAATATTAAAACTGTAGAAGGATAATACTACAAAAAGCAAATAAAAACACATACCGAAGTTTGTCCCCAACCAGTCGCTATGAACTCCCTATGTTTTTCTCTCATCCAGTCAAGAGTTTGGACGAGCTTCGCAGGTTTCACGTCCGGGCCGAAAACGAAAGAATCTTCTATAATGATGACCGCTATGTCATCTGAGTATATCGCCGTCGTGTTATAGTCGGGATGGATTTTGAAATCCCAGACTCGGTGTTGTTGTCTGTGGTGGTCGAAAATGTAACGCGAAGCTAAAAAAAAACAATTTTTAGTAACTTTGACTAATTTTAATATGATATTGTGACACCTCTGTCTTACACAAAAGATCCCAATGGGTCGAAGTGTATCCGTAAGGGCCCCACCAATAAGATAAGATAAGATAAGACACCTCTGTCTAATAATCGCTATTTTGCATAGATACGACTCTAATTACAATTAAGTATGTTTTGTTCTAAATATATCCAAATGGTAACATGTTTGCGTTCTATTGATTTAAACTTTCACGATTATCACTCATATTTTACAGACAAACGGGTCTCAATCGCGTAAACTTACGTTTAATTATATCCTGACGTTTCGGGCATGACGTTACACGTTGACGTTGAGTCTGCCTGCGACCACGGGTGTAACGTCATGCCCGAAACGTATATCCTGACGATTCATTAAACGTAAGTTTACGCGATTAAGACCCGCTTGTCTGTAAAATATGTTTGCGTTCATTATTTAGTCCATAACTAAGTTGGTATAGTCCGTTTCAAATACGAAGGCCCGATGCCTCTGTCTCGAAACTTTTGTCATTTAATTGGTCCACTACAAATTTGCACGTGTGGTACACCGATGTATAATATCAAGTAAAATATCAAGGCACAAAAGGGCTTGGCCAGGTTTCTTTTGTTATCACTGATCCTATTGCTGACGCCTAATGACTTTGTTAAGTGAAATCGGGCTTCGTATTTGAAATAGATTTTACCTGCGAGTATCATCATATCACCAATATTTTTATTCAAGTCGAAACAATGTCCTGCCGTTAAAACTGTTCTTTTCGTTAGGATACTGGCTGCACAAATGCCTCCATTATTTAAAAACTGAACGTTAAAAGGGAACGATTCCAACCGCGCCGATTTGCCCCCAGCTATTAACATGGCTGATTTTAATAAATCTATATTTGATTCTCCCAAATTTTTCACGTGACAGATTACGGCACTGATTTGGAAATAAAAGGCAATTTTATTTACTAATCCAAAAGCTAGCTGAGGCATGATCTCGTAAAGCGTCGATACGCACTCGTTCAGTTTGGCTAACTAGGTTTTATAGGTGACTAAAGTCGTTAAAGTGGCAAAAAGGAAACCACGTAAGTCATTTGCATATTATTCTACATTCAGAAATAATAATCATTACATTTACTGAAACGTGCTCCGTTGTCGTCCATTCTGAAAAAATATGAACTATTGACACCTTTAGACGACTTAATCAAAATTACCTCATAAAATAATTTAAATATTCAGCTAACGGAGCGTTCCTAGTTCCAAGCATCCCTCCCTATGCAGTATAGGGGCTTAGGGATAACAAAAAAAATCATGTGTGGCTTCTCCTGCATTTTTGGCATCTGCACGTCTGATCTCACGGGAAAGATTCTACCAGCTCTACCCTGCGGGTTTGGACGATGCTAAAATGCATTCGAAATTGCTTGCCCTACTAAACATTTTCCTGACATTCCAAAATCACAAGGGAGCTGGGACAATGTGTATTGTAATCTAAGATACAATTCTACCAAATATCTATATAAAATGCACGTTTTAGATATTTGGGAGCTTCGTCGCCATCTGACATAATTATCTGAAGGCGACTGTACAATAGAGTGTCCCGTCAATGAATGGAAAAAAATTTTTTTGAGCTATAGTTTCTCGAGAGGCATCAATTTTTTCGTAAATTTACACATTGCGAAACAAGTAAAAAAATTAAAATATATGTCATCTTTAGGGCTCTACCGCAGTGTAAAGATTTGTTTTTTTTTTCTATTTTTCCAAAAAAAAATATATGCCAAAATATGTTTGTAAATTCAATAAAAAATATAGGAAAAATATTATTAAAAAAATCCATATTACATTAATTTTTTTTTCTTCTCATATTTAATTTTATAGCTTGTTTTACATCTATATTGCACGAAAATTATCATTTTCAGCTCAGGGAACCGTATTAAAAAAGTTTTTATTTGAGAACTTGAAACGAAGGTAGAGCCCTAAAGATTTAGTCTAATTTTTAGGGTTCCGTAGCCAAAATGGCAAAAACGGAACCCTTATAGATTCGTCATGTCCGTCTGTCCGTCTGTCCGTCTGTCACAGCCGATTTACTCGGAAACTATAAATGCTACAGTAACGAAATTTGGCAAGGATATGTGTTGTATGAACCGCTACAGGATTATGATACTAAATTGTAAAAAAAATCATTGGGGTGGGGGCCCTCCTTACATGTAACTGAGGCATGGAAAATTTTTTTTAGTTGTATATAAGCGTGTGGGGTATTAATAGAAAGGTCTTTGAAAATAATATGAAGGTTTATAAATCTAATTTTTATTTAAGCAAATCGTTTTCGAGATATCAGCTCTCAAAGTCTGAAAAATGTGTCCCCCCCCCCCTCTATTTTTTAAAATACGCGATGTAAAATTCTAAAAAAAATATAATGTTATGCACATTAATAAACTCTATCAACGATTTTTGGTTTGATTAAATTATCTCCTATAGTTTTTGAGGTAGGTGGATTTAACTGTATTTTTTTAATAATAAATTGATAATCCATAATGATAATGGTACGGAACCCTTTGCGCGCGAGTCCGACTAGAACTATCTACAATTTATTTAGTGGCTTTTGGTAGGTCTCGCGTAAAAAAGTCAAATTCGGGACACTCTACTGTACAATGCCACAAGGGCCCATCTTAGATATAAGTTAGGTTAGTTATATTTAATTTATGTTCATAAATTGTACCTACAGTTTTGAAAATAAAGAAGATTAAAAAATATATAGGTAACTGATAAGTTCAAAATAGTTCATTTTAAGATGATTTCTACATGTATTACATATAGAAACATTGCATATTTGCAAACATGATAAAAATAAGAATTCATTTTTATTACTGGAAGCAAGAGTTGATAGTCATTTTAAAATTACGCTCAACGATTTACTCACTACAATAAATTATCTAAGAAAGCATGTCTAATAATATTTGAAATATTTAATATCCTGACCCACATCCACTAAACCATGAAATTATCGGATTCAACATCACCACATTCTAAAATTTGAATCGGTACGAATTACAGTGTAAATGTTGTTGCTGTTCTGCTTATATTGCGCGACCTGTGAAGAGGAAATGAGACGGATGATTTTATTTGTAAAAGTGTAAGTGAACGGCTGGAACTGTGCCGCCCGCCCTCAGTCGACCACCGCGGGCCGCCGACAGCGCCGCGCGTGGCATCACCGCGCACTAAACATAACCTAAAACCGACTTACCTTCCTAACAACATATTACCCTCAATAAACCTTATGCGTCACACAAAAAGCAATAAAACAAATTCAAAGCAATAGACAAGTAAAAATAATAGGCATTTTATTTCAAATCATTTCCATTCTGGACGAGTCAAGTTGCGAGCCAAATCAAAACAAATGTGTATATCGATTCAGTGATTACAGCTGTTAAAGAGTGAGAGTGACAAAATCGTTAAATGCTCAGTATATTCAAACCTGAATAAAAGGTAAGCTTTATTTTATTTACCTAGATTTATAACAAAATTGTTGTTAAGTGTATGAAAGGACAAAATACTGGTGCTACGAGTACTTTAAGCAAACAGTATTTTGAAACTCATGTCAACATAAAACATATTTACACGGATTACATGCTAATTATTCGGCATTAGCACACATTTTGCGCAAATTGAAAATGTATAACTTAGTAGCAACCTATCTGTAGTAACCTACCTACAAAGGGTTTAGCATTAGCAGCCTTACCGAACAAGAGGTGCCTTTCACCACGGATGAGGTCAATATTTTAGGTGGTGTACTAGCAGGACCTAAGAATACTCCATGCTTAATATCAGCTCTAGATCTTATTTTGTTTCAGAGTTATTCAAGATAATGTAAAATATACAGGGTGTCGTTGAAAGTGGCATATTTCGAGAACTGTTCAAGTTAGATCAACCAAACAAAATTGTGTTTGATAACAATAAAATAAACTACAAAATGCATATTTTTAACCTGCATCTTGTCCTTATTTTTCATAATAAAAAAAGAGTTCTTGTTTTTTTTTCCATATTTTTTTTTATTTCACGCGGAGGTACACCTACAAAAAAAATATGCATACATAGCCACTAATGTCCCCTGTATACATAAATAAAAATATTTCCGTAAATCATCGTGCGTCATGCCAAAAAAAAAAAAAAAATTCAGAAGTAGTCGTTACTGGCATATAAATAAAGTACCAGTGCAGTGTGAACATAAGTTAGTATGTAGGTATACAATCTCTTGACACTTACCGCACAAAATATCATTGACGTAAATTGACTTATTAGTGCATTTGCGATATATATATGCCTCTTGTCAATTTTGTATGCATTTTTTCTTTCCACATATATTTTTTAATTTTTTTTCACAAGGCTTACACTTAATGTTTTCCATTTTCCAACAGAAAATGCAACAAATCAAATGTCGAAAACAATACTATGTGTCAAATGTTTATCTCTCTTTTATACAGAGTGGTCCAAACCTTGACGTCAAAAAATTTTTTTTAGATTCCTCACGTTATGAGCTATCAGAATATACCCCATGTATGTTAGCCGATTTTTTGTAGTTTTCAAGTTATTCATTTTTGAAAAAATTTTTTTGAGAAGTTCTGGAATTAAGGAATTTAGTAATAAAAATAAAACTATTGGGTTTTTTAACTAGTTTCTTTTTGTAATAAAGCATTTACTGACAAAAAAATTAGCGTCCTCAGTTCGATACAAGTAGGATAAAAAAATACCAAATTCAAAATTTTACGCTAAAAACGCATCAAAATAGCATTAATTTACGTAAATAAAAAATAAAACATATCCCAAGGGATTTTAGTATTCTAAAGACCGCCCTAGACCTTGAGCCTTCGTAAAAGCAAAAAAAAAGTGATACTTAATGATGAGGATTTTTCGGAGTAGTCGGTCAAATAAACTCAAAAAAGCTTAAAATTTTAAAGTAGTAAAAAAATACTTGAATAAATTATAATACAGAAATTGAGTTTTCGTGTATTTTCTGTTTTTGTTTATTGATGAGAACAACAAAACAGACGAAATTTTACTTTATTTTTAAATAAAAAATTTAGAAGCTTATTTTAAGTTTATTTGACCGACTACTCCGAAAAATCCTCATCATTAAGTATCACTTTTTTTGCTTTTAGGAAGGTTTAAGGTCTAGGGCAGTCTTTAGATTACCAAAAATCCTTGGGATATGTTTTATTTTTTTATTTACCTACATTAATGCTATTTTGATGCGTTTTTAACGTAAAATTTTGAATTTGGTATTTTTTATCCTACTTGTATCAAAGTGAGGACGCTAATTTTTTGTCAGTAAGTGCTTTATTTGTAGTAATACTTTCACAAAAAGAAAATATTTAAAAAACCCAATAGTTTTTTTTATCTATAAATTTCTTCATTCCAGTATTTCTCTAAAAAATTTTTTCAAAAATTCATAACTTGAAAACTACAAAAAATCGGCTAACATACATGGAGTATATTCTGATAGCCCATGACGTAGAGAACCTAAAAAAATTTTTTTGACGTCAAGGTTTGGACCACCCTGTATAGCAAATGTACTAATAAGTCAATTTACGTCAATGATATTTTGTGCGGTAAGTGTCGAGAGAATGTATACCTACACACTACTCGTAACTTATGTTCACACTGCACTGGTACTTTATTTGTATGCCAGTAACGACTACTTCTGAAATATTTTTTTTTGGCATGACGCACGATGATTTACGGAAATATTTTTATTTATGTATACAGTGGACATTAGTGGCTATGTATGCATATTTTTTTTGTAGGTGTACCTCCGCGTGAAATAAAAAAAAATATGGAAAAAAAACAAGAACTCTGTTTTTTATTATGAAAAATAAGGACAAGATGCAGGTTAAAAATATGCATTGTGTAGTTTATTTTATTGTTATCAAACACAATTTTGTTTGGTTGATCTAACTTGAACAGTTCTCGAAATATGCCACTTTCAACGACACCCTGTATATTTTACATTATCTTGAATAACTCTGAAACAAAAGAAGATCTAGAGCTGATATTAAGCATGGAGTATTCTTAGGTCCTGCTAGTACACCACCTAAAATATTGACCTCATCCGTGGGGAAAGGCACCTCTTGTTCGGTAAGGCTGCTAAACCCTTTAAGTTTTTTTTTATTGACACTATATTTAAGTATTTAAATACCTACTTAGGATATTTATTTCTAATTGAACTAAATCTTGAATACCGTTTATAATATTTAATCCCCGCCCAAAGGATTATCCGCTTACGGTTTCAGTCGTCAGATTAACAAAGGAATTCAAATTAATGTTATAAATTCCGCGCCTCGATCTGAATCGCGGGTACTATTTTGATGTTCGCGTCCGTATTCATATGATCACTCGATTTTTATTATTATAAAACCACGATTATTAGGTCATCCCAAAACTCTTAATACAATGGGTAAAGGTGTATATTTGCTTAAATTTAGACAATATTTCCTTTGCGGTATAGCATGCAGTGCGGACTGCAGCGCACGTGACGTAGCTATAATGGCTTCACACGTGTCCATTGTGTCTTTCAAGTCGGGACGGAAAGCACGAATGTTCGAAATAAACAACCAATGAAATGTGAAACTTACCATGGACTAATTAAAAATTATTAAGAAATACAGTGACTAATCTTTTGCTGCCTGCAATTTAATGATCTCTGCTCTATCCATGCTTAAATTATTCGTTATACTTAAATGTTATAATGTTTGAAAAATAACCTCAAGTAGGTAACGAAAATAAAGTTTATGTAAGGGTACTAACAGTCGATTGCAAAAAATTATACATAGTTAAGTGCTTTAATGAAAACTAAATTTAACGTCACATTTTTGTGATACGAAGTTACCCTTCTTCTTGCGATGCCATCTTCTACCGGAGGTTAGCGATCATCATAGCAATGCGAACTTTGTCTACGACCACTCGAAACAGGGATCGAGTGCTCATACCGAACCACTCCCGGACCAAGTTACCCGCATAGTTTGTATGGCTAACTTTCGTAACACAGTGGAAACGATCGTGTTTTTTTTTGTTTTCAGTAATACCTTGACTATAAAAAAAACTCATTCGACCCATGAAAGGAACATAATGGAAATTACAACAATATTATTGTAGGCACCTATTTTAACTATTTACCGTACCAAGAAAATCACAATTCTAACTCACAAATACTATATTTTTGTATTGTATTGTATTCTGGGAATTTTGCCTGAGAGCCACAAATGTGCCTATTTTGCGTGGTCCCAACGCTGGTCCAGTATTTGTTGAGGACTTCACAATCTTCACATACACCCTTGATTTTCTTCGCAGGTGTATGCAGGTTTCCTCACGATGTTTCCCTTCACCGTAAAGCATCCAGAAATACATACACATATATATGTATATCAACCGAGTGTTATCTTTCTCCCCACCGACCTTGTTCCACGAATGGCCCCGAGTAGACTTTTGTTAGAAATGTCGCACGCTATGACCATTATCTTTGTAGCTCTGCAAATGTTCACTTTACCACCAAACGAAATACTTTGTTGACCCGTTTTTAGGAAATGGTACATCTTTTGCAATTGTGGACAAAGTTTTATTATCCTATGAATAACATAAGTAAATCGACGTAATCGATTCACCCATGAGGCTATATTTGTTTGCGTGTGTCATGGACTACGTACACTACGTACACTGAGACAAATATAAAAAAAACTACTTCGCTCATGTCATCAATAACTTAACTAATTTGATAAAGCGTTACTCATCATCATCATCATCATCATCATCAGCCTATGATAGTCCACTGTTGGACGTAGGCCTCTCCTGTTAACAATGCGTATAGACGCATTAGGAGGTAAATGCCCATAAACGCCATAAAAGCGTTACTAAACTAATTTAATTTAAACATCAAATTAATAGAGATGAGAATATTATCCAAGCCAAGTTATGCTGTAGTCATAGGAATATAGAAGAAAATTTGATTTAAGTAACTAACATTTTTCATTGGAGTTAATAGATTAACGTTGGCTGTTATAGGACAACAAAAATTACCAAAATGATTAATTATATACCTATTTTATTAATCCATCAGGTAGGGGAGAGTGCAAATCTAGCGTCAGCTACAGTAAAACAATCAAAGTTATGGAACAACTCCCAGCGGGACGATATCTAATAAAGAAAGATGTACACAAGTTAATCGGGACTTTGTTTCTCCTCCGAGATACTCTAAGTTCAAGATTATTTCAGATCCCAGTTGATCATCGGGGTTGGTTGGTAAGATTATATATACTCGTCTGAAAGAGGTACGCGTTCTATGTCTAGGTACTTAATGCATGGGATATATGAGTTAAGTTAGCAATGACTGATTTATCAAGACCAGTTATAGAAACGAATTCCTTCCTGAAACGTATGCAAAATAGCATAAAGCAAGCGTAAAACTTTAGAGACAACTCACATTATTTTATCTTATGTTGGACACGGTGGACCGATGACCTGGTGAAGGTCGCGGGAGTCCGCTGGATGCGGGTGGCGCAGGACCGGTCATTGTGGCAATCTTTGGGGGAGGCCTATGTTCAGCAGTGGACGTCTTTCGGCTGATATGATGATGATGATGATGGACACGTAAGTAGTTAAATGAATTGGCACCTTACAAAAAGAGTTGTTAGAAGGACTGAAACGTAAATACAGGTACCGGAAGAAAGACAAGCAAATATCAACAACAACGTTTATGAGCCAAATTTCCTCACAATTTAAACTAGCAAGCCAAAAATTATTGTTTGTCCCTTTCGATCTTATAGTTATATTGATAAGATCGAAAAGGACAAACAATAAGTACTTATTGACTTAGTAGACGTTTAAAATAAGGGAGCTAGTGTGTGCCCACCTTAACCCACAGGAGCGTCTCTCATAAGTCATACTTCAGCCCAGCCCAGCCTAATAGGTATCTGGGTCCACATTCTTTTCGTTGTCTTGTTTCATAGGTACCACTCTGTCACGCTTTTAGTTGCTGTTTCGACTCAGTATATAAAAAAATCACCACTGCGTCACGTTTTTTAGGGACACAAAATAAGACAAAGAAAAGAATTTTGACCCATCTATTGAATCCTCTCTTAACAAGTTTAGTATTAATTCCGCTTGTCTAACATTCAGAGCCTCGGATTGAGCCATCAAATGAGTGTAAATTCAGTGGTTAGTCGCTGAGGCGAGCGCGCGACCAATCAGCCGGCGGTAATCGCGTCGCCGCTGTCTCCGACAGGGGTGTGCACGGAGCTTGAAAGAAACACATTTTAACACTTAATCTGTTCTGAGAAGTGGAAATCATATTTGGTGATATTATATAGGAAAAACAGTATTTTTCATCGTGATGAATAGGAAAACAGTTAACTCACAATAACAGGTCAGGCTACCACAACAATTAACATTTAGAAACATTGGCTGACAAATTAGACCCTGTTGTAACAAATGTACGTATGTAAACAATACGGTACCTAATTATAATATTTTTCTGTCCACATTAGTAGCTCATAAACAAACATCGTAAAATTAGCAGCATCTTTTTTCAGCATAGTTGAAATAATGGGATCTCTGCTAATATTTTCTCGATGGTCGAATAATTAACCATAATTAACAACATTATTTTATTCCAACAATATTCGGATTTTAGATCCTTTTAACAAACAACGCTGTACCATAGTAAACAGGTTGTACCTCCCTGTACATCCTGAAAAAGTTACGATTATCCGTCTGTTTATTTAATAATTCTAACTCTGGCGTCTCTGAACTTTTGTTATTTTCCAACTAAACTATTTTACAGAACTTCTTATTTTTCATAGTATCTAAATCAATATAATATGGTGCACCATACTTGAATGAAATAACCTGAATATGTATTTTCCATTTTTAATTTCGCGTAGTTTCCTGAAACCAGCCGTGCAGCCGGCATCGGCATAGCAGCCTCATTAACCTTGAACTCTTCTGAGCCCGGATACGAGATGGCTCTATTCTTATATGGATACCTACCTACCTTTAATATGCAAATGTATGGAGATTGTCATACAGTTTCCCTTATCCCGCTTAACTACGTTTTCTGTGTAGATGATATAAGCAAATATAACTTTAGTAGGTACTTTAAAATTGTTAACAATGTGCAATTTAAAATACCTAGATTTAAATAAATGTACTTACTTATTATCCATTTTGCTGAATGGTCTTTTGTTATATCACATAATTCGCACTTATAAGATTTAAATTAACATCTGTGATTTTGCTTGTGATTTTTTGCTTTACTACTGCCTACTTAATGTCTCATAAATTCTACGTAAATATTATACGTACCTATAAACTCGTAGGACCATACAAGATTAGCCGGTATGTCAGAGTTAACCCTTTACCTACGGGTGTCAACCAGAGTTGCCACCAAGGCAACAGCCGTGCAATACGGGTGTCAACTATAGTTGATCGAAGTACTGGTCATGTTTAATATTTTTTTTATTCAAAACTACACCTTGTATCTTGGTAATAGTGGTTACAATATGCTTTGGGATTAGTGTAGATGCAAAGAAAAAAATACCCTAATGTTTCGGTAGATGGCTCTGATATAAATATATTCTTAAAACTACCGCTTTTTTGCTGGCAACTGGGGTTGACACCCGTACTGCAGGAGTGCCAAAAATTGAAATCAATATGGCGGACAATAGTGATGTTTTAAATTTTATCGACTTGTTGTGAGAGACAGATCAGAGAATACCCGTACTTTACAGATTTTTCGATACCTTAGTGCCCACTCTTACTAACTATACAATCTAATAAATTTAAAAATTTAATAATTATACACATAAAACCTTATTAGATTCAAATAATGGTTCGATTTTTTCCCTAATCGATGCAACATATCGACAACTGTGTCGATAGACGCACATCACTATTTTTCATATGTGAGAAATTGTTTGTTAGCAAGGTTTTTATTGTTTGATATTTATGCTTTTTTTAAATAATTATAATCTTTTGAGTATTTGTTTGTGTTAAATATACCATAAACTAATGTTCTTACACTTAAACTTGTGAAATTCGCGAGTGGTAACTTATAAATCTTCAAATTCTTAGTGACTGATATATTACTTGATATTATAAAAAAAAGGGAATATTATTACTATATGTGATTATTTATTGATTATAGACAACATG